>CM026267.1:41575821-41882394 GCA_014851425.1 Senna tora | reverse complement strand
GTTTTTGAAACACTGACAGGCGAAAACTGATGAATATCAAGTTTTCGAAACAATCATCGGCAAAAACTGATGAATATCAAGTTTTCGAAACACTCATTGGCGAAAACTGATGAATATAAATTTTCGAATCACTAATCGGCGAAAATTGATGAACATAAAGTTTTCGAAACACTCATCGGTGAAAACTGATTAACAAGAAAATCAAGTTTCTGAAACACTAATCGGCGAAAACTGATGAATATCAAGTTTTGGAAACACTCTTCTACGAAAACTGATTAATAAGAAAATCAAGCTTTCGAAACACTCACCAGTGAAAACTGATGAATATCAAGTTTTTGCAACACTCACCGGCAAAAACTGATGAATATAAATTTTTCGAAACACTCATCGGCAAAAACTGATTAAGAAGAAAATCAAGTTTTCGAAAAAGTAATCGTCGAAATCTGAAGAATATCATGTTTTCGAAACACTCAACAGCGAAAAGTGATTAACAAGAATATCAAGCTTTCGAAACACGCACCGGCGAAAACTGATGAATATCATGTCTTCGAAACACTCACCGGCGAAAACTGATGAATATAAAATTTTCGAAACACTCATCAGCGAAAACTAATTAATAAGAAAAACAAGTTTTCGAAAGAATAATCGGCGAAAACTTATGAATATCAAGCTTTCGAAACACTCATGGGCGAAAACTGATTAACAAAAAAATCAAGTTTTTGAAATAGTCATTGGCGAAAACTAAAGAATATCAACTTTTCAAAACACTCACCGGCGAAAACTGATGAATATTAAGTTTTCGAATTACTCATCTGCGAAAAATGATTAACAAGAAAGTCATGTTTTCGAAACACTCATTGGCGAAAATTGATGAATATCAAGTTCTCGAAACAGTAATCGGCAAAAACTGATTATCAAGAAAATCAAGTTTTCGAAACACTCATTGGCAAAAATTGAAGAATATCAAGGTTTCGAAACACTCATTGGCGAAAACTGATGAATATCATGTTTTCGAAACACTCGTTGGCGGTAACTGATTAACAAGAAATTCAAGTTTTCGAAACACTCATTGGCGAAAACTGATGATTATCAAGTTTTCAATTAACTAATCGGTAAAAACTGATGAATATCAAGTTTTCGAAACACTTATCGGCAAAAACTGATTAACAAGAAAATCAAGTTTTCGAAACACTCATGGGCGAAAACTGATGAATATCAAGTTTCCAAATCACTAATCGACAATAACTGATGAATATCAATTTTTGGAAACACTCATCTGCGAAAACTGATTAACAAGAAAATCAAGTTTTCGAAACACTCATGGGCGAAAACTGATGAATATAAAGTTTTCGAAACACTCATCTGCGGAAACTGATTAATTAGATCTGGTTCCTTCCTTTTCTGTATATAAGTCTGACCATTCAGATTTCATTTCTTACCTCTTAATTTTGTTAAATACTTTTAATACTTAGATAATGTAGGGACCAAATTGATTCCAATTACAAATATGAAGGTCCAAATTAAAATTAAACAAACGTAAGGTCCAAATTGGTATCATTTGGCAAATTTGAGATACTAAATTAAGATTGAACCAACATTATGGACTACATTGAAAAATGTACTAAATATCTATGTATATAAATTTGGCAAATTTCAAACTGAGTTCTAAACTATTCCAGCTTATGTATTTCCCGAATTAACGGCCTCTGTGTTTCACTGATATGGGCTAAGCTACCCATTGACTTTTGGCTCAGAGCGTCTGCCACCACATTCGCCTTACCAGGATGGTACAAAATCGTGCAGTCATAATTTTTTAAAAAATCCATCCACCTGCGTTGACTCAGATTTAAATCTTTCTGCTCGAAAATGTACTTGAGGCTCTTGTGATCTGTGCATACTTCACATGATTCGCCATAAAGATAGTGCCTCCAAATCTTCAAGGCAAATACCACCGCTGCCATTTCAAGGTCGTGAGTCAGGTAGTTTTTCTCATACTTCCGGAGTTGCCTAGACGCATAAGCAATCACTTTGCCATGTTGCATAAGAACACACCCTAACCCGATTCGCGAAGCATCACAGTAAACTACATACCCTCCGGTGGCCTCAGGAAGAGTCAACACCGGTGCTGTGGTGAGACTTTCCTTTAGCTTTTGAAAACTCTCTTCACACTTGTTATCCCATACAAACTTTACCCCTTTCTGAGTTAACTTTGTAAGAGGTGCAGCAACCTTCGAAAAGTCCTGCACAAACCTTCTATAATATCCAGCCAAACCTAGAAAACTGTGAATCTCCCTGACTGAGGTAGTCTTGGACCAATTCTTCACCGCTTCTACTTTTCTCGGATCAACATGGATTCCCTCTGAAGATACCACGTGACCAAGAAATGCAACCTTATCAAGCCAAAACTCGTATTTTGAAAACTTAGCATACAATTTCTCTTCCCTTAGCTTCTGTAATGCCAGTCTCAAATGCTTTGCGTGCTCCTCAGCATTCTTGGAATAGACTAGAATGTCATCTATAAATACAATGACAAATCGGTCCAGAAATGGCTTGAAAACCCGATTCATCATATCCATAAAAGCTGTTGGTGCATTAGTTAGCCCGAACGACATGACTAGAAATTCATAATGGCCGTATCGGGTTTAAAAAGCAGTCTTGGGCACATATTCATTTCTAATATTCAGTTGATGATACCCTGATCGCATATCGATCTTTGAAAATCTCTTAGCACCTTGCAACTGATCAAACAGATCATAAATTCTTGGAAGTGGATACTGATTGCGGACTATTACCTTATTCAACTTTCGGTAATCGAAACACAATCTTAAAGTTCCATCCTTCTTCTTCATGAATAGAACCGGTGTACCCAAGGTGAAAAACTGGGTTTGATGAAACCCTTATCGAGCAATTCCTGTAACTGTGTGTGTAGCTCTTTCAACTCCTTCGGAGCCATTCTGTAGGGTGGTGTGGAAATTGGATGAGTACCTGGTAAAAGCTCGATCTCAAATTCAATTTCTCGATCAGGCGGCAACCAAGGCAAGTCGTCAAGAAATACATCAAGAAACTCCCGAACCACCGGTACCTGAGTCCTGGAAAGTACTTCTTTCATTGTGTCCTTCACAAAAGCCAGATATCCTTTACACCCTTTCTCAAGTAGCTTGGAAGCTTTCATTGCCAAAATTAGACTTGGATATGGTGTAGCACCATCACCCCGCACCACGAATGGCTCTTCATTCGGCATGTTGAACTTTAAACACTTTGCCCTGCAGTGAACTACCGCATGACAAGATGCCAACCAATCCATACCCAGAATAACATCCAGGTCTTCCATGTATAGTAGTCGTATGTCCACAATTGTTTTATGACCCTCGACCACAACCACACATGACTCATAGACATACTTGACTTGGATTGATTCACCCATCGGAGTAAAGACCATTTCTATCTCCTTCAACCTAGTCGGGCTTCTCTCAACTTTCCATGCAAATACATGTGAGATGTAGGAATGTGTTGAACCAGAATCAAATAATGCAAGAGCCTGGAGAGAGCATACTGTAAGTGTACCTGTCACAACTGCATTTAAGGCATGTGCATCCTGTCGAGACAAAGCAAACACTCAGGCCTATCCTCCTCCTAGTGCACCTGGACCTCTACCTCCTGCTCCTGTTCCTCTACCTTTGCCCGCACCAAAGGTGTTAGCCTGGGGTGGTACAATTCTGACTGGTGGAGCTGCAATTGGAGTACTACCTGGAGTAGGATTACTCTTGACACTAGTACTACTCTTCCTCTGCGGACATTCCTTAGCCATATGCCCGAACTGACCACAGTTGTAACCACCTCCTTGACTACTGCCTTGGAATCTCTGCTCACCCGGGGTGTTACTCTTCCCAAAACTTGTGGTGGTAATAGCAGACTCCACCAACTTGTCCCGTATAATTTGAGACTACACCAGAACTACTTGTTGTCTTTTGCTTCTTCTTCCATCCCTCTCCATCATTACCTGTCAATAACTTATTGTTGGGATTCGCCGACGTCCCAAACTTCCTTGTATTTTCAAATACCCTGGCACAATCAGCAGCATGTGCTAGAGTTTCAAATTGACCACATTGCGGCAGTAGAACTACGAACAACGGCTCTACCAACCTGTGTATAAACCTCTTGATCAACTCCCTCTTATCGGGAACCAATTATAGAGCATATTGAGCTAGCTCCGTGAACTGCAGCTCAAACTTAGTCACTAACATATTCGGCGTCATCCACAAGTCCTCAAACTATTGACGCTCGGCATACTTCATTCCTTCAGACAAAAAACGACCTAGGAATTCCCTCAGAAAATCTTCCCAGGTCATAAGAGCAACTCTTCTTACATATCTCTTCTGCACTGACTCAATCCAGATCCGTGCAGCGCCTCTTAACTGAAACGAGACAAGTTCCACCAACTCTCCTCCTGGACACCTCAGCAATTGCCCAATTCTGATTACATCATGGAGGAAATGTTAAGGGTCCTCCTTGGTGTCAGTTCTGCAAAATGTAGGCGAATTCAGCTTCAGGAACTTAGTGATCGGTAATTCCCTTGGAACTCCCCTCGGTCTCCGGGGCACGTCCCTTTGTTACCACTCCCTTCTTGGTTCTTCATTCCCTTCCTCAACTACCTCAGTTCCCTGTTTAGTAGATATCACCTGTTCATCTTCTTCGCCAACAACTAAACGACGAACTTCCTGTTGGATTTGACGGGTTATTTCAGCTCTCAACTCCCAAAATCCTGCAGTCAGCATCTCAGCCATCGACGGAGCACTCGTCTCAACCTATGGCTCTGGAGATTCTTTCTTAGGTGCTCTCTTTCCTTGTGCCCTACCACGACCGCGAGCATGGCCTCTAGCTCGACCGCTGGGAGACATTCTCTCCTCCCGAACCGATTCCTCATCTGTGCATGTAGGGACTCTACCGTCCCTCCTAGCCTGCCTAGTAGTTGGCAGCATCCCTGTACTGCACAAGAATGACACCTGATAAGCATTTTCATAATCTATCATAGATTAAGAAGGAATCAAAGAAAAGCTGACTCAATTTATCCTGGGTACTCCCACAAGTGCCTGTTTGTTCCAACATTGTGCCCGGGTTCAGAACGAGGCTCAAACCGACACCCGGTCATACCAATGGCTTCACATGACTTAAACATAACCAGGCTCTGATACCAAGTTTGTCACGACCCTAATTCGGGAGCACCAGACCAGCACGGGAATAGACTTTTACATCTATACCCGTAAGCCTTACCCTGTAAAACATAGATATAACTACCCTGCTATACAATCAATATATAACATAATAGTGGCCACACCTCACAGGTGGCTTAATTAACCTGCAATCCACGATTCTCTCAATACCCCTTCAGCCCAGTATATAGATCCATTTCAACACACATAATATGTTCATATCATATTGACCTCACATCTCAATACGTACGATATATCCTATTCACATGCAGAAAACACACATAATATATATATATCCATATCATATTGACCGTACGCCTCAATCCATACGATCTATCCTATTCATATGCAGTAGTTCATGTTATCATACATATATATATATATATCCTAATTTTCCCCAAAACTGGACCCTGTCTTTAAATACATGTGAAGCCGACAAGTCTAGAGTAGGCACACATCGAAAGATGTAAATATTTACACAACAGTTACAACTTTAAAATATGTACAACAAAAGAAATCAAAATAACCAAAAAGGTGTCCACCCACGTGAACAAGTGCGTGAAGGTTGATCTGATGTCCGTATCACTGTCCGGACTTCGATGCCTTCCCGATACCTGTATTTGAAACATTTAAGTAGGAGGAGTGAGTCAAACAGACCTAGTGAAGAGCTTCTCATCCTCGGCGTAGCGGCGGGTACCACTACGGCTGATGAAAGGGAAACACCCACAATCACATGCGCACAAGGATCCAGTTTATCAAATGTTATATTACAATCAGGCTATATTAATATAACATATAATCAAAGATAAACCTAAGGATCATGCTCTTCTATCATGTTTCTCGTAAAACAAACAATCACTTTAAACATATTATCTGAAAGCTACAAATCTAGTCCGAGTGTTTCACACTGGACATGGCCTCTTCGGCATCAATCAGTCAACTGGTCCATGTATTTCACAATGGACAATGTCCTCAACGGGCAATTTTCTTAACTTATCCCAATATCAAGTTAGGGCAATGGCCTCCATGGGCAAATAAATCAACTAGCCCTAGAACAAGCTAGTGCAATGGCCTCCACGGGCGACTTTATCTGACTAGTTTCTCCTCCCGGGCTTTCAGCTGGTACTCTAACTCCATCTACCCCTTACTATCCTAAATTGACCTTACCTATGTAATGCGAAACATGCTTATGACTCACTAATCAATTATGAGGTCTTGTTGGTCCTTAATTAGTACCCAAACCCAAGTTTAGATCATAACCTAACTCTAACATTTCTTTCCTAAATTCAGTTACCATATAATGTCGACGTTTATAAGCAAGTTATTTATGATTAACAAAATCAGTTTCTAATTAATAGTGTAAACCAAACATTGGACTCAGTCAATAACCTACCCCCTTGCTCGTACTGTTCGGTGTATCTCATGTCTCCACATGAATACCCTCTAGTACCACTTTGCCTGTAATCAAACACACATATACAAGTACTTTCATATAATACAATTTAGGAACAACAATAGCATGTTATCTACTAACTTATTTTTACAAGGATGGATGGGAAACCCCTCACCTAGACGGCTTCCTTGTGTTTGTCCTGGAGTAACTCCCGCTATGGACGAATCGTGCCTAAAAATGCACCTAGACGTCGCCAAGAACCGAGTTCTTGGTCATATCCGTCTTCCCTCTCTTCCATGAGAGTCTCAAGTGCTTCACACTTGGTTTCGTACAACTATCACTTACCTAAAGTCATTCTAGAGCCTTAGATTTGATTTTGGGGCCTTGGATTTGAGTTACTAAACCTTGATATGCTTCTAAACTATTCTAGTTAAGGTTTCCTAATGACTATGTAGGAAGGAAGTTGGAATTTAAAAGGTTGGACTTAACTTATTCCGTAAGTTTCTATTCTTGGGGCGAAAGAAGCTATTTGAAACGATTTTGATTCTTCAAAACATGGTTAGAAGTGTTCTAGGGTGTTAAGGATTGAAGAAAGGAGGTTAGGGCGTCTCAATTCCCCCGTTATGCAACGTTTGCCCGGGTTTCACAACGAAGCTTAAATCGACACCCGGTTATACCAATGGATTCACATGACTTAAAGAATAACCAGGCTCTGATACCAAGTTTGTCACGACCCCAAATCGGGAGTACGTGACCGGCACGAGAATACATTTTGACCTCTAAACCCGTAAGCATTATCCTGTAAACATGACTATAACTACCCTGCTATACAATCCATATATATATATATATCATACTAGTGGCCACACCTCACTGGTGGCCTAATCAACCTGCAATCCGCGGTTCGCTCAATACCGCTTCAGCTCAGTCCAATGTATAGATATATTTATCAGCACTCATAATGTAAATATTACTATCATATTGACCGTACGATCTATCCTATTCACATGCAGCAAGCACACATAATATATATATCCATATCATATTACCGTACGCCTCAATGCGTACGATCTATCCTATTCACAAGCAGAAGTTTATATATATATATATATACATATATCCTAGTTTATCCCCAAACTGGACCCTGTCTTTAAATACATGTGAAGCCAACAAGTCTAGAGTGGACGTACATCAAAAGCTGTAAATATTTACAACATTACAACTTTAAACTATGTACAACAAAAGAAAGCAAAATAACCAAAAGGAGTCCACCCACGCGAACAAGAGCGTAAGGATGGTCTGATGTTCGTATCACTGTCCGGACATTGATGCCTGCCCGATCCCTGTATCTGAAACATTGAAGCAGAGGGAGTGAGTCAAACAGACTCAGTGAGAAGCTTCCCATCCTCGGCGTAGCAGCGGGTACCACTACAGCTGGGGAAAGGGAAACACCCACAATCACATGCGCATGAAAATCCTGTTTATCAAATGTTATATTACGATTAGGCAATATTAATATAACATTAAAATCAAAGATAAACATACGGATCATGCTTTTCTATCATGCTTCTCATAATCAAGAAAACACTTTAGACATTTCATTTGAAAATATAAATCACATAACTGACCCTAGTGCCAGGCTATAGCAATGGCCTCAACGGGCAATTTATTTTACATCTTTAACTGACCCTAGTTCCAGGCTAGGGCAATGGCCTCAAGGGTCAAATCTTTTAGTCTTTTACTGACCCTAGTGCCAGGCTAGGGCAATGGCCTCAATGGGCAAATCATTTAGTCTTTTACTGACCCTAGTGCCAGGCTAGGGCAATGGCCTCAACGGGCAAATCATTTCGTCTCTTACTGATCCTAGTGCTAGGCTAGGGCAATGGCCTCAACAGGCAAATCCTTTTGTCTTTTACTGACCCTAGTGCCAGGCTAGGGCAATGGCCTCAACGGGTAAATCCTTTAGTCTTTTACTGACCCTAGTGCCAGGGTAGGGCAATGGCCTCAACGGGCAAATGTTTTGACTTGTTTCTCTTCCCAAGCTTTTAGCTGGGATCCTGACTCTATCTACCTATTACTATCCTAAACTGACTTTACCTAGGTAGTGTGAACATCCCTACAACTCACTAATCAATTAAGAGATCGTATTAATCCTCATATTGTTCCCGGACCCTTGGTTTAGATCATAACCTAGCTCTAAGGTCTTCCCTAAGTTCAATTACCATAAAACGTCGACGTTTACTAACAACTTCTATACGATTTCTTTAATGAGTTTCTAATTAATAGGGTAAACCAAACCTTGGACTCAATCAACAACTTACCCCCTTGCTTGTACTGTTCGACGTATCTCATGTCATCACATGGATACCCTTCAGTACCTCTTTACCTATTGTCAAACACACATACAAATACTTTCACATATAACAGTTTAGGAACAACAACATCATGTTAACCACTAAGTAATTCTTACAAATAGGCAAGTAGGCAAACCACATATCCACATCCTCAGTCAACCTTGTAGGGCAAGGATGGGTAACCCCTCACCTGGACGGCTTCCTTGCGCTTGTCCTGAAGTAACTCCCGCTCCAAACGACTTGTGGTTTCCAGACAAACGCATTTACGTGGTTAACAATCTTAACTATATGAAACTCATATGCGTATGGTATGCTCGTGCCTAAAAGTGCACCTAGACGTTGCCAAGAACCGAGTTCTTGGTCTTATCCGTTTTCCCTCTCTTCCATGAGAGTCTCAAGTGCTACACACTTGATTTCGTATAATTATCGCTCACCTTGAATTGATTTTGGAGCCTTGGATTTGAGTTACTAAACCTCGATGTGCTTCTAAATTATCCTACTTAAAGTTTCCTAATAATTACGAAGGAATTAAATTGCCACTTTAAAATTTGGACTTTAGTGTTCCGCAAGTTTCCATCCTTGAGAAACAAGAAAGTACTTAAAATAATTCTTGATGCTTGATAACATATTTAGAATTTTTCTAGGGTGTTTAAGATTGAAAAGAAGGGGTTTGGAGCCCTCAACATCACCCTCAATGTGTATTTGGGCAAATCGAGCAGGGACCCGGCAAGTTAATGTCAATGTTCAACCTTAGTAACCTCGAGCCAGCTCTTTACGGGTCTTGTTCGGCTAATATTTCCACAATATAATTTCAATAATACCAATCCAAGCCTATTTACTCAAATCCAAGCTCAATTCCTAAGTGTTCAAGAACACTTCCTAGGTCTCAATCGACCCTCGAAACAACCCAATCGAAGGTGGATTGATGAAATCCCTAAAAGTGAAGAAATTGGGGGTTTCGAATGAAATTGGGGTTACCAACCTTTGATTCGATTGGTGGAAGGTGTAGGAGACATCGTACCCAAGCTTCGGTGACTTTTCCGGCGTCGGCTAGCTCTCCCAGGTCACCTTTTTGATGGAACCGTGGTCCTTCTCCTCCTCCTTTCTTCTTCTTCTCCGTCCGCCTCTCCTCCTTCTCTCTTCTTTCTCTCTCTCTCGATTCCTTCCTTTCTTCTTCTCTTTCTTTCGTTCTCTCTTTTCTTTTTCTTTCTCTTTTTGTTTTCTAATGGTAAGTGACGGCACCCCACTTAAAATAAATAAAAATAAATAATTAATAAATAATAATTAATAACTAAATAATAATAACATTAATTATAATAAAGAGGATGTTGAAAATATCCCCAATTAAATCCTCCTCTCTCCAATTAAAATTTTATTTTTTCTTATATCCCAAATTTAAATACCCAAAAATATTTCCTACTCCCATTTTCCCTATTTAATTCAAGTTTCCAATTTCTTAGGTCCTGAATTAAATCCAAAAATTTATTTTCTACTTCTTTTCTTTCCCCTTCATTTCATTTTAAACTTTGAAAAAATTTCCTGGGTATTACAGTTGTGCTTTCCGATTTAGCTACGGTTATAACCGTGGATAACTGGTCAAAAAATCGTGGCTAAAAATTTGGCCACTGTTATGGATCGGTTAGCCACGGTTATAACCTGACTAAATCGGACAGCATAACTTTGAACAGCTGAGGGTCCAAACTCATAATCGATGCTAACGTCTCCAGCTATAAATAATCAACTACGATGTGCTCATTTTCCTCTCCATATTTATCTACGATTTCACATCCCTCCATACCCGAAAAATTCAACCCATGATGCCATCGAAATAGTGCTTTGCAATCGAGAGGTACTTAACTTATGACCATACATTGCGAATTTTTGTAATGGTTTTTCCAATACATTATATTCTATCAAGCTGAATCAGTGTGAATATATATATGTCACAGATGTGATTGGCCCTCTGGTCAATATGTCAGATGTGCATCAATCTATAGAAAGTGTCTCTAAATCAAAACATATTAAAGTCGAGTTAGAGGATGAACAGTAAGCATTATTTAATTTGTAACACAGCCTGTTTCGTTTCAACATCAATTCTACCTGTTTCATTTCAAGTTTAGTTGTAAATTAAAAGAGGTTCAGCTTTCTAAATCATACATGTAAATTAAAACAAGTTTAATATATTGGCATCGACATATGAAAATACACATTAAAAATAAGGAGGAAGAGTAGATGAAGAAGAAGAAAGCTAATACCTTATTTTAAACTAAAGAAGAAGAAGATAAAAGCTAAATAAGAAATAGGAGGAGAAGAATAGCTTCGTCTCCATCAAATTTGTTCTAAACACGTGGATTTCAAACGGAACGAATAAAAGATGAGAGGCAACGATTGAAAAAATATATATATCAGAAGAGATTTGATTGTTAAAAGTCCTGCCAGTTTCCAATGTGCATTCATATTTTACACAATTTACACTAGCCTTTCTTAGGCTTAATGGCTATCACCTCTACTTGGCTTTTAGTTTTATTGGAAAGAGAGAAATTAATGTATAGAAAGAGAAAAATAAATACTAAAGAGATAAAGAAAATATTAAGTAAGTATTATTTTTTATATATTTTTTTTAAAAATTAATAGATAAAAAATAATAAGTATTATATATATATATTAAAATGTATTGATATTTAAACTTTTAAAACTATATTTTATGTAGTAAAATAATATTTTGTATTTTTGTTTATTTAAATATAGTAAGTATATATATTTATTATATGTAGTTTATTAAAAAATATATATTTATTTTATGTATAAAATAATCATTAATATTTTTACCTATTAAGCAGTGAACCGTGATCTTCACGGGTTCGATGACCGGTCTGACTTTAAAAACCATGGTAGAAAGTTTTCCATTTTAATTTCGATGACAGATCAAAATTATGCCTTAGTTGTGAAAACAATTTCTAATTTTTAGAAATTAGCAAAGTGGAATTATTGTTATTCTAATTTGTACAAATAGCATTTTGGCTTTGTTTATAGTTGTTCGTCTTAGAAATTGAAAGTTGATAATGTAAATTGTACATTGAATTTGAATGTGCTAATCCTCATTGTGTCTATGAAATTAGATGCCAAGTTGCTAAGGTATGTAGGGATGTCAAAATGGGACGGCCCATAGGGCCATGGGTTGGCCCACCATGGCCAGCAGCAAAATGGGTTGGGCTGGGCTTGGCCCACCCTCTTAAAGTGAATCTAAAATACTGGTCCAGCCTAGCACTTGGTGGGCCAACACTACTAGAAAAACAGCGTTTAGTGACCGCCGAATTGGTCACAAAATAGCAAAATCGGTCCTAAATTGAGGTTTAGGGACCGATTTGTGACCGACAGCGGCGATTGGTATTTCATTAGTCACTAATAATTTGTGACCGCAGAGTTGGCGGTCACAAATTTAGTGACTGACTGAGCGGTCACAAAGCAGTTAGAAATTATACAACCCCCTTGCAGTCACAAATCAGTCACAAATTTGTGACTGACGTGCGGTCAAAAATTGGTTGGAAATTTTGGGGACCCTCCCGGTCACAAATTAGTCATAAAGTTCAGTCACAAATCAGTCACAAAGTATGAAACCCCTTTGTAATATCCGAGATATTTATTTTTATTATTATCATTATTATTAATTTATTTTTCTTAGGGAAAGAAAAAATAAATTAAATTAAAAAGTTAAAGAGTTAAAAAATAAAATGTAGAAGGGAAAGAAATGGGATATTTATAATTTTTCTAAGACCTAAAAGAAAAAGAGGATATAACAAGTAAATAAGTCTTTCAAAAAAAATATAATATAATAATAAATTATATATGGGGGCCAACCGTGACCCCCATTCACAAACATAAAACAAGAAAAAAAAGAGCAGCAGATGCACGCACACACGCACGCACGGGAAGGAAACCGGGAGAAGAAGAAGCAACGTGACGGAGGGTTCAGCGCCGGAAACCGCCTTTCCAACGCCAGTGATAGTAACCGGAGTTCTCTTTCATCACCACCAAGCTCCCCATTCGATTGAATCAAGGCATGGGAGCCCCAGTCCTTCAAAACCCCAATTTCTCCAATTTTGGGTATTTTAGAAATTATTCAAATACTTCCAATCGAGCCATTCTGGGGTTTAATTTGAGCTTAGTGGGTGTTTTGAATGCTTGGGGAGGTTCAGAATCGAAGCTAAACCGTAGGAATTTACCGGGTATGGAAATTAGGAAAATTTAGCTAGAAAATTCCTACAAATTGAATTATTGCTAGTTGGATGCATGTATAGGCTTGGATTAGAGTAGTATAGGTGTTCTAATTGTTGGAAATAGACAAGGGAATAAAGCCCGAGTATTTATCGTCTCAACCAGAACCCAATCCGGTGAAAAAGAGGCGAAATACTAAGCCACCATACCGTAAAGAGCTGTGTGGTGGATTGAACACCTCGGTCTAGTCTGTGGTGGACACCTAAGACCCGCTAAATTGGTTCCAAGGCTCTAATTATACCCAATAATATTTTTATATATAATTAAAGAGGTAGTAATTAAGCTTTTACTCGACGAATAAGGGAGACAGTGGAATGAGCAAGCTAGAGCCTCTTTTGAACCGAGAATTTAATTCTTTTATTAGTTAAATACCCATATGAACACATGAAGCGAAATTTAGACAAGTGGAAATCTCTAACCTAAGCAATTAGAGGTTCTAAATGGCTCGAAAGTGTGAAAGTCGAATATGGGGCATTCTGGACTTTCAGAAAGAGCAGGTAAGACGACATAACGAACTAAATAATTAGTTCTTGGAAAATAGCTAGAGGGTGCATAAGCATTAGCATGACACGTGCATGGTAGATGCTTAGTTACGCGTTCTAAATTTCTTAAATATAATGTGAATAGGGCACCACAGAGTGATTGGAGCTTCAGGCACTCCGAGGACTGATCAGGAGGGCCAACGAGGTGAGGGGCTCTCCCATCCCTGCTCCACAGGGTTGGATGACTACGTGGATATGTGGTTTGCTATATTTTGTGTAATCGTTATATGAAATTTATTTATATGAATAAATTTATGTTACACGTATATGATTTGCAAGTAAGCAGTCAACGTGCAATAGTATATGTGCTTATATGATTAGTCTCAAGTGTATATGTGTTATGGTGGCTCACCGAGCCTTAAATGATACCGTGGGTAGGATTGAGTCAGAATTTCATATGTGAGGGTTCATTAATATTAGAAACCCATTTAAATTGATCATCGTGCAAAGGTTTTGACCGTATGGTACATTGAGGAAAATGAACCTAGGTTGTTAAATGTGAGTGAGAGTGTTGCATAATTGAAACGGGGGAAATCTAGGCTAACTAAAGAACACGTATGATATTCAGTAAGTTACAAATAGGGCGTCTTTCAAGGTTAAATATGTTAGTTGAGTTTGTTTAGGTTGTCCGGGTAGATCGAGTCGGTCATCCTGATCGGACAGACAGGATTATGACGTCAGCAAGTATGCCATATAGTGGCCGTTCCCTTGGTTTAAACTGATGTCAGACAAGTTGCCGGCTATTACTCTAAGCATGTCTTGGAGTCAGAAAGTTCCTGGCGTGATCAACCAGGTTCGTACATGAAATTGCCTTCGGACCAGTATTTCTCTTAGCGTAATGCGGGAGACAGGAAGTGAGTGCCTACGTGCACAAGTATGTGTTAACAATGGAACCATATGTTATATGTTTATGATTGATTTACATGCGGATTAATAAATATGTTAGAAGTATGAAATACGATTTTAAATTGTGAATATGATTTACCGATTGCTTGATCATGTTAATGATCATATTACGAATCCGTTTCATGCGCGTGTGGTTGTGGTTGCTCCCTTCCCCCAGCTGTAGTGGTACCCGCTGCTACGCTAGGGATGGGGGAGCTTCTCACTGAGTCTGTTCGACTCACCTCCCTATTTACATGTTTCAGATACAGGTAGTTCAGGAGTCGGGAACGCGTCCACTTCTTCTCAAGGAGGCGGACAATTCGCGTCGGTAGTTATTTTGATTATGTATATATGTTGTGATGTATATATATATATATATATATCCTTTTTGGGCATGGCGTATGTACGTTTACATCTGCTGTGTATATATATATGTCACACTTGAATTCTAGCATTGTCGGCTTTATACATATTAAAGTTAGGTTTGGGTGTTGGGAATATACGCTATGATATGGTATATATCATGTGTATATGAATATAAATATCTGTGACTTCCGCATGTGATTAGGATAGATCACACGCATTGAGGCGCGTGATCAATATGTAAATTATATATATGTGTGATTGTATACCTGAATGTATGAAAATATGGCTTCCGCATGTGAATAGGATAGATCACACGCATTGAGGCGTGTGATCAATATGTAAACTATATGCAAGCGTGTGATTGAATATATGTATGACTGTACACAAGATTTCTGCATGTGAATAGGATAGATCACCCGCCCTGAAGCGCGTGATCAATATGTTTACTATATGTATGTGTGAGTGATTATGTGTATATGTAAAGATTGAAGCGGCGTTGAGGGAGCCGTGGATTGCACGCTACTTAGGTCACCAGATATGGATGGTCACAAATACTATATATTGTTTGTATTAGAAATGGGTAGTTATAAACATGTGAAAATGTCAATCAGGGATTAAAGGCTTACGGGATAGGAGAAATCCTACTTCCCGTGCCGGTCACGGACGTCCGATAGGGGGTCGTGACACCCTTAGTCACAATTCAGTCACAAGATACTGCTATAGTTCAGTCACAAATTTTGTGACTGAATCTATCTTTAGTCACCAATTTGTCACAAATAACAATTTAACAATAAATAATATTTGAAAATGATATAAACCACTAGTATATATATATATATATATATATATATATATATATATATATATATATATTCATAATGACACCTAACAATACTTCTATCTTAAACATATAAGTCAAACAATCTCATGAGAACAAAATGCAAGTCTCAAACATACAAATCTAAAACAATCTCATGAGAAACAAAATACAAGTCTCAAACATACAAATCTAAAAAAATCTCATGAGAAACAAAATATAAGTCTAAAACAATCTCATAAGTCACATACATAAATAAAAGATATTAATTATCTCTACTCGGGTAGATTAGAGCCACTAGTAGCTGAATCATTAGATGGAGTGCTCATCCCATTTTTGGCCAAGAGTTGTTGCACAATTGTTTCAAGGTTTTGTATCTTCCTTTGCATCTCTTCCTTCTCCCGCTTGTCTTGTGTTGCCTTTTCTGCCTCTTGATGCATCACTTCCATTTGTTCAAAGCTATCTTCATTATTGTTAGGGACATAGCTTGAACCTTGTTGCACAAGTTCAAAATACAAGTGTCAAAACCAAAGCAATCAATCAGTCTTCATAGTTAAAACTTTATCACAATTTCAAGCTAACGTTTCTAATCAAAATCTAAACACCCAATCAAAACATATCAGTTTTCACATTTAAGATGAGTGTTTAGATTTGTTTGATCAATCACACAAAAATTTAACTTAAAAAAACTTTAATTCGAATCAAATTAGTTCAAGTCTAAAAAACTTTAGAATAAAAATAATTTTCACAATATATATATATATTATAATTATTTATCTCTCACTTTTTTCTCTTACTCAGCAAGTACCACAAAAGATCTAAATTCAATCAAAATTTATATAAAATTTCAAGCGTTATAATTCATACAAGGAATTTATTCTCGTTAAATTTTCATTTCCATATTTTAATGGATGGTGCCAAGCTGAAGCATAACCATAAGCCCCAACAACCTCAACCCATCAATTCTAAATTAAATGCTAATACAAATGGATATTAACTAGAGGCTGACTTGGGAATCAAATTAATAATCACCCACCACATCAAATTCTTACCTCTATATATTCTATTAAGTAGGATTCGTTTCCGTGTAAACACTAAAGACTGACCTGGGAATCATAAAACTAAAAAATGCCGCCTCGTTTCCTCTATTGTTTGTTTTTATTTATTTATTGGGTTTTGCTAACAAGTGCCCTGAAGGCACTCTTTAAAGTTTCCTTCCAACTAATGAAAGGCCTTAAAAATATGTTAGTTGACTTTATACTAACTTCAAAAAAAATTATTCCCTCTCCACTAATAAAAAAACCTTAACAAGTGCCCTAGGGCACTAGTTAGATAAACCCTTATTTATTTATTTGATTTTGCAGTGAAAGTTTGTTTTTCTTGTTTAAGTCTTCTCCTCATCTTTATATTTCTGGCTTCTTTCTTTGATACAAGTCAGCACACCATATATAGCATCAATATCCCATTTAGAAGCATGCTTGCATGATTATCCTTCAATTATAAGACTGACAACTCATAACATCATTTCGAGGTTATTTTATTTGGTTTTCTTATCCTAATGCAAGCTGAAACTATTAGAGTTCAGTTACTCTGAGACAAATGACTTGCCCCCTAACAACCCCACATGGAGATATCAGCATAGGCTAGTAATAACTTACAAAGTGGTTTGTTAGGCGTGCTATATTGCCATTATGTGTTGCATCGATGACCACTTCCTCACTGTGGGGTTTATTAGGCGTGCTATACTGCACAATAAATTAACTTTTTTATTATCTGAACCCCATTCTTCTCCATAGAATGCAGCTGTAAGTTTAAACAATATTAAAATATTTCACCAGCTTGGGTGCATCCTCATATAATTCAGTTCAAACTGTTATCGGCATAGATATTTATGTTGTAAGATTATGGGCCAGTCCACCCTTGGTGGATCGGACCCAAGCCCAATTGATATTGGGGCAAATATATAAATAAATTATAAATGTGGGTTATGGAGTGTAATTTACTCCATAAGCTTAAATTAATGAGTCAGTTGCGTATAAAGAGAACGTGAAAGAGAGGTGGGTGTAACTGATATATTCATTCTGAGAAAATTCTGTGAAACCTCTCTTCTCCTGACTCTCTACTCTCTGCCAATATCAATTGTGGGTGCATTTGCTGTGTTGCTTGCTCGGAGTCCCTACTTGGTGACCGGAGTGCACGTGGGTACCTGAACGCAGAGTCGGAGTCGGATACGTCACAGGTACACCCGAATTCTTACAGTGGCATCAGAGGCCCAGGTTTCTTCCGCTGTGTTTCACATGTTATTCAATGAAAAGATGCATGACATACATATAACATGTGCTAATTAGTTAATCTGATGTTATCTTTACCGAATAGTAATTTTTTGTGCAAATTGGGTTAGTGAAAATTCATGCTTTAGGCTTCGAATTTGTTCCCATTGCGTAGAGCGCGGAAAATCGATGAAAATCGATATAAAATTTGCATGAAACGGACTCCGAACGGCATCGAAACGATGATCGAAATTTCGGGTTTAAAATTTGGGTTTCCGAAAACTACGATTTTAGGCTTCGAGAATGCTCCCATTGTGTAGAGCACGAAAAATCGTGCGAAATAGACATAAAATTTGCAGAAAACGGAGTTCGGACGACTGAGATATTGACGTCCGAAGTTTTCCGGCGAGCTTCACCGTTTCCGATCGCCGGATTCTGGAAAACGGAGGTTGAAGGTTGAAGATGACGGTTACCGACAGTTTTGGAAACTGCTGCTAAAAAACCGTCACTAAATAAAATTAAAACCGTCACTTGGCGCGGCAGTTTGAAAAACCGCCGCCTAAAATTAAATTTTGAAAATTCAAAATTCAAAATTCAAAATTTTAAAAAAAAAAAAAAAAGTACAGAACTGCCACGTGGCGCGTGCAGCCACGTGGCGGACCAGTCTGGCGCGTGGGCCACACCGCCGACTGCTGCCGCGTGCCGCAGCCGGTGGGGCGGCGCGTGTCGCCGCCGGCGGCCGGCACAGGCGGCGCGTGGGGCCCACGCGCCGCCACACAAAAAAAAAAAAAAAAAATTTTGGGGGCGCGTGAGGGAGCGTGTGACCTCCGATTGAGGTCCCGTCTGTCTCTATAAATCCGTAAAATTGAGATCTTCAATTTGACATATAATTCGACTATGTTTGGGGATCATTTGGGATCTGCTTATGTGTTTTAGTGCTTTTCTGGTATTTTTTTTGTTTCCAGAAACAATTAAAATAATATTATTATTATTTTTTTAGGTAAATTGAGGCAAATGGCTTCTAATAGCACTGAAAACACCGATTATAGTGCGTTGGAATACTCATACGTAGATGAGGTAGTTCCTGAATACGTACCTATGGATGAAGATCCCGAGGAGGATCCTGAAGAGGATCTTGAGGAAGATCCAGAGGAAGATCCCGAGGAGGATCCTGAAGAGGATCCTGAGGAAGATCCAGAGGAAGATCCCGAGGAGGATCCTGAAGAGGATCCTGAGGAAAATACAGAGCAAGATCCCGAGGAGGAACCTGTAGAGGATCCCCAACCACTCCCGGAAGAGACAATACTTTCCGGACCAACGTCGGAAACATTATTTCCACTGGAGCCCCTCAACGTAGATCCTCAATTAAACTACAACGATCCGTTAAATCCAATAGTGGTCCAAGATATTGTGGTGGAGGAAGGCGAGGAAGTCAACCAACCTTTAACCCCTGCATTAGCTATGGATATAGCTGAAAGAGATGCAGCGCGACTAACAGATATAAAAGACATAAATGGCGTACTTTCCAAATACGTCAAAAACATGACTGATAAGGAAAACACTAAATTTTACGTCAAAGTCATATTGGAATACATAAGAGCTGTAAGGGTTAGAGGCAAACCTAGAGGCCGACCTCCTAGCAAACTATACTGGTTTCTGATGATAGAAATGGTATGCCGAATAGCCGACAGACCACACCGACATAAGATATTAAGAGACGCAGTGATTGATTATATGCGAGCTTTTTTACTATGATTTTTTTTTATGTTTGAAGTTTTTAAGCTCATGTATTTCTTTGGATTTTAATGGTATTGAACATGATATTCATGCTTTTGTGATTTTTTAGTTAATGAACATTTTAATTTTATTCAATGCAATCATTGAGAATTCCATGTTCATATGCATGAATTTGTGTATACTTTTTGTGAGTGGGAGCTCTTTTAGAAGATGAGACTTCTAAGAGTCGTAATTTAATAAAAGCACTTATATAGAATTCTTGATAAGATATAATGATTATTGCTTGTATCTGTGTGATGGGAGATACAAACGTATGCTCTTGATCATTGATCTTGAAATATCATTGTTTTCTACTCAAGAATAATATAAGGGCATGGCATTGTATACTTTATGTGCTAAATATAACCAAACTAAAATGTTCTTTGGAACGTATCTCTATTAAAGAGATCGTTGAATAATGTGGGATCGATTTGTCACAGACTTAACAATGGCATCAAAGAACATAATAGCTGAGCTAAACAAGGGGGATAAGCTTAACGGGGACAATTGGGACATATGGCATCGTAAAGTTCAATACATCTTGGAGGAACAAGATGCAATTGAACCTCTTACCGTGGTCTTGGTCGAACCTGAGATTGGGAATACGGCCCAACACAGGAGGGACCAAGAAGCATACCAGGTTTGGAAAAGAAAGAATAGCATTGCGAGAATTACCTTGTTGAGTGCAATGGCTGATGATCTGATGTGTGAGTTTGAGAGTCACAAAACCGCACAAGCTATGTGGATAGCTTTGAAAGACAAGTTTGGTGGTACCTCTACCTCCAAACTGAGAAGGTTGACGATTAAGTTCGATACCTATAAACTCAAGCCTAACACTCCAATTAAACAACATCTAAGAGAGATGGCCAACATGATCAGGGAACTGAAAGAAGCTGGACATACACTGTCTGATGAACAGCAAGTACAAGCAGTTATCAGATCGCTCCCTGGGAGTTGGGAGCACATGAAGGTGAATTTGACCCACAATGAGAACATCACTACTTTCAGTGATGTAGCCAAGCACTTGGAGCTGGAAGATGAACGCTTGGAGGCTTATAAATCATCTGGGCAAGCCTATTACACTGAGACTGCAAGTTCTTCTCAGGCAAAGCCCAATTCCAAGAAGGGCAAATTTTTCCAGAGAAAAGGGAAAAAGGGTGTTTTTCAACCCAAGAAAGGCAAGAAACAATTCAAGAAAAAGGGAAACAAATGTGGCAAGAAGAAGATAGACCTAAAGAAGGTCAAGTGCTTCGCCTGCCAAAAGATGGGCCATTTCGCACGGGACTGTTCCAAACAGACCGAGAGCGAAAAGGTATTAGTGAATTATGTGAATTCACATGTTTCATATGTTTCTAGCACTGTTTTTCTAACAGAACCTATTTCTTTTTCTTGGATTATTGACTCAGGCTCCACAGACCACGTAACGAGGGATCGAGGATCCTTCATCGAATACCGTCGATTGCCAAATCATAGCAGGTGGCTATATGTTGGAAACAACGCAAGGATCGAGGTCAAAGGTCTTGGCACTTGCCAATTCACTTTGCGTGGTGGAAAAACTTTGACGCTTCATGATGTGCTTTATACTCCTGACATTCGACGGAATTTGATATCTGTTAATTGTCTTTTAAAGTTTGGGTTTCATTTAAACTTTCATGACAAGGTTGTAGACTTTTTTAACAACTCAGTTTATTATGGTTCGGCTTTTCTCTTAGAGAAGTTCTTTGTTTTGGACATTGTTGGAGATTGTAATTATAATGAATGCTTTGCTGTTTCTTCTACTAATGTTGATATGAATGTTTGGCATTCTAGACTGGGACACATTAGTCAAAATAGAATGATTAAATTGGCCAAAGAAGGCATGTTAGGTACAATTCCAAACATGGAAATGTCACTATGTGAAAATTGTCTAGCTGGTAAGGCAACAAGAAAACCTTTCGGTAAGGGAACTAGAGCTGAAAATCCATTACAATTAATCCATTCTGATATATGCGGTCCTTTGAGTGTGAGGGCGAGACACGGAGCGTGGTATTTCATTACTTTTATCGATGACTATTCACGATATGGTCACATTTATTTGATTTCACATAAGTCTGAAGCTCTTGCGTGCTTCAGACGATACCTAAACGAGGTAGAAAATCAAATGGATAATAAAGTCAAAGCATTACGCACTGATCGAGGTCGTGAATATTTGTCTGAACAGTTTAAACAACTCTGTGAAGAAAAAGGGATAATCAGGCAACTGACTATCCCTGGCACTCCACAACAAAATGGTGTTGCCGAAAGAAGAAACAGAACTCTTCTAGACATGATTAGATCAATGATGGCCCAAGCAAACCTACCAATTTCATATTGGGGTGATGCTTTATTGACGGCAACCTTCATACTTAATCGTGTGCCCTCAACATCAGTCGCTTCCACACCCTATGAGTTATGGACGAAACGTAAACCAGATTTAAGCATCTTAAGGCCCTGGGGGTCAGCTGCGTACATCCATGACAATTCCCATAAGTATGGAAAACTGGGTCCCAGAGGAAAGAAATGTATCTTTATTAGATACTCAGAACAATCAAAGGGATACGTTTTCATAGGTGAAAACGAAGATGGCACGGTGACTGAGATAGAATCAAGAGATACAAGATTCATTGAAACTGAATTTCCTAATCGAGGAGATGTTGACCGCACTGTTTCCCTTTATGAAACAACAGAACAAGACAGTGCAGAACAAATTGACAAACCAGAATCGTCTAGGATTGTCAATCTGAGTGGGAGCCAAGAAAGGTCAACACCAAGACCTGAACAAGAAAAGAAAGATAAGGAGATTGCTTCTATTAGAAGGAGCAATAGGGAAAGTGTTCCCAAACGACGCTTTCAAATCGAAGGCGAATCTTTCTTAGTCACTCCAGAGGGAGATGATGAACCTCGTTCTGTACATGAAGCCTTGTCAAGTCCTGCCAAGGAAGAATGGAAGAAAGCAATGGAAGAAGAAATGGACTCAATGAAAAAGAACCAAGTTTGGGTGTTAATTGATCTACCAAAAGGGCGTAAAGCCATTGGGAACAAATGGGTTCTCAAAATTAAAAGAAAAGTTGATGGATCAGTTGACAAATATAAGGCTAGGCTAGTAGCAAAAGGTTACACACAACAAGAAGGCATAGATTACGATGACACGTTCTCGCCAGTTGTGCGTTTTAACTCCATTAGACTTATTCTGGCAATAGTAAATAGTTTAGACCTAGAATTACATCAGATGGATGTAAAAACCGCATTTTTGAATGGTGATCTGGATGAAGAAATCTATATGGAACAACCATTAGGTTTCATTGAAAAAGGAAAAGAGTCAAAAGTTTGTAAACTTAAAAGATCCATTTATGGATTAAAACAATCATCCAGACAGTGGTATTTGAGGTTTCACAAAGCAGTAACCTCATATGACTTCCAAATGATAGAGGAAGACCACTGCGTCTACATCAAGAGGTTTGAGGGTAATTTTGTTATTTTATCCTTATATGTAGACGATATACTATTGGCCGGTAATAGTCTAGGCTCTGTAACAACCATAAAAGAATGGCTTTCATCAAACTTTGAGATGAAAGACATGGGTGAAGCAGAATACATACTTGGAGTTAAAATCCAAAGAAATCGTTCAAAAAGAATCTTGTCTCTTTCACAAGAGAATTACATCAACAAGATTCTTGAGCGATTTAACATGAAGGATTGCAAACCTATGAGCACTCCTGTAGCTACTGGATTAGCCTTGAGTCTCGATATGTGTCCCAAAACCGAATCAGACAAGAAGAAAATGGAAAGAGTTCCATATGCCAGTGCAGTTGGCAGTCTGATGTATGCAATGATGTGTACAAGACCAGACATCTGCTATGCAGTAGGATTGGTAAGCAGATTCCAATCTAACCCCGGTGAAAAGCATTGGAAAGCAGTGAAGAGGATCTTGAGATACTTAAAGGGCACTTCTGACTATGCATTGTGCTATAAAGGAAGTGATTTGCGCCTTGTTGGGTATTCCGATGCCGACGTAGGCGGAGATGAAGAGGAACGAAGGTCAACTTCAGGTTATATCTTCTTACTCAACAATGGCGCCATATGCTGGAGCAGCAAAAAGCAAACGTGCATCGCCTTACATTCAATGGAAGCCGAGTTTGTGGCATGCACTGCTGCCGTACAAGAGGCATTATGGCTGAAGAGATTTATAGAACATCTTGGATTTGGAAATGAGAGTACCAATCCAGTGTTATTATACTGTGACAATACTGCAGCCATAGCCTATACTAAGGATCCTAAGTATCACAGCAAGACCAAGCACATTGATATTAAATATAATTTTGTCAGGGATTATATAGCACAAAAGATTGTAACTGTACAATACATTTCGACAAAATGTATGATAGCAGATCCCCTGACAAAGCCAATAGGTGAAAGAGTGTTTAAAGAACATATGCAAGCCATTGGCATGCGTAACATGTAATATGCAGAATTCATAAATAAAGAATGATGTTCTAATTTTCTGTTATTACTTTATGCATCTATTTTGGAGTATACAATGTCTAATATGTCGTACAGGTTGAAAGGTTGGCTCTCTCACACGGGCAACCGCCTTTGACACTCAAGTGGAGTGTGCAAAGATGAGACATTTGTGTTCACCAGTAAAGCAGCCAAGAGTGCTGATATGGTAGAGAAGAAACACAAACTATATGTCGCCTTGACTAACGTGTAGCAAGTCAAGATGAGATCCGCATAAAATAAAGTTGGATCGAAGTTTGGAATCCCACTTCCAAAATACCTGTAGTCAGATAACAAACTCTTCAACGTTGACGTCGTAAATGAAAGTAGAGTTGAAGAATTTGGGCCTAGATACTGGGTGTATCTAGACTTAAGTCTGTACGGTGTTAAGATAAGAATAAAACGACATATGCTCTTATAATAAAAGAGTAACACCGTAGCATGTGTTTCATACCACATGTACTGAGAGAACCGCAAGAGGGAAGCAAGTGAAAGATCCCTGCTTCATTGCTGTGTGAGTCCCAGGGAAGAACAATTTTCCCAGTGATGTCCTTTGAACTTTGACAGTATCACGGAGATATGTTTCAGTGACTGCTACTTTAGCATTTTTACTATGATCATGATAGATGCGATCTAAAGTACTATGCTAAGAAAGCGACTGATTCATATTAAAGTGTTATTTGGGCGAAAGGAAGATTAACTGAGATATACACAACTATGCTAGTGTCTGTGACATGTCCCTTATGACATTTTTGTTGTCGTAAGTGTGGATACTAGACATATGAGGAAGGCAATCTAAATCATACATTGATTCGAGGGGGATTAGTTCTTGCCACGTGAAAGTGTATATAGTTAAATCTAGGACATCTGAGGCATCATTTAAAATTCTAGCTACACGAAGGAGACGGTTACTTGTACTGGTCCTATAAAAAGGATTGCTAGCACAAGTACCTAAGTGAAGACGTCATGCCCACGCGGTCACGGCAAAGCACTAAGTATGAAATTGAAAGGAGGCTGAGAGATTTAACCCACGACATCTAATCCACCAAGTGTGAGTGGGAGATGTAAGATTATGGGCCAGTCCACCCTTGGTGGATCGGACCCAAGCCCAATTGATGTTGGGGCAAATATATAAATAAGTTATAAATGTGGGTTATGGAGTGTAATTTACTCCATAAGTTATTAATTAAATGAGTCAGTTGCGTATAAAGAGAACGTGAAAGAGAGGTGGGTGTAACTGATATATTCATTCTGAGAAAATTCTGTGAAACCTCTCTTCTCCTGACTCTCTACTCTCTGCCAATATCAATTGTGGGTGCATTTGCTGTGTTGCTTGCTCGGAGTCCCTACTTGGTGACCGGAGTGCACGTGGGTACCTGAACGCGGAGTCGGAGTCGGATACGTCACAGGTACACCCGAATTCTTACATATGTATTTAAGGATGCAAATAAGTGAAATACCACACCCGTCCAGAAAAAGAACTAATAAAGCAAGAAAATTAATCTCCTTAATAATATTTTTTTTATAAAAAAAAAAACAAGAAAGTTAATCAAATAAAGAGAACATAACAGTTTGTGTTCACATATAAGGAAATCATTAAACTTACTTTCATGCTATATCCTGCTCTAGATGCACACATCACGTGAAAATAAGTAGCACACTTGCAACAACTTGTGCAGGACCCATGGCTTTGTTTACAGATAACACAAGTGTGCAGTCAATGAGAACAAGGAAAATTAAACTACAAATGTAAAACCAACCTCTCCACCTTAAATTTCCTAGGGAAAGGAATAGCTGGGAAGGAGCAAGAAACAACATAACCTCACTGCTAATTAAATTAATAAACAATATGAATAAGGTCAACAGAAAAGGAAGTATGTGTTCAAGGTGGAGACCTATATAATTCCACTGCCCGACTGTCCCCACCCCCTATTATCCTATTTGTTGGGTTATTGCTAAAACAAATTCAGTAGCTAAAATCAGCTAAAAAATGCCAAGACAACCATATTTAACACATTTTTCACCTTCAGAAAAGAAGTTGGAGTGCTTGTTCGATTCGCACTCCCAGCACGCACACCATATATAGCATTATAGGAATTTGCAATATATACACCATACATCAATATGATAAGCACGAGACAAACGCTACTCTTGATCTTAACAAGCACTAAGAAAACAACTTGTGTAAATTTTGTTTAAGGCATTCAATTTAACCCATCCAAACTCAGGTTTATTCCAACACACAAAATGCTGGAAACGGGACAGATAATTCCCTCCAGCAATGTTCCTTTCTATAGCCCGATTACAATCAGAGGCCAACTTAAGGATCGAAACAACAGGTTCGACAGAGTTCATACTAACATTATGAAAGCCAAGACTTAGAAAGCAGAGTTTAACAATCAAACCTTTAATCGAAGAAACAAAGAAATAGAAGATTGTGCTGGGAGTGTGAAAAGACTGAGGTTGTGCGTGTTGGGAGTGCGAATCGAACAAGCAAATCGTGGGGTAGGTTGTCTTCTCTAAGAGGAGCCTCCACTGAAATCCGAGACGAGCTTGTGTGTGCTGGGAACAATCGAACTCGGTTATGGAGCAATGGAGAAAAACGCACAAGCTTAGCGTGATGGACCAACATTGTGAGAGATGAGAAAATCCAATTTGGAAGACTAAGGCTCAATGGTTTGGTAGTGTGAAATGAGGAGTAACGTTAGTGAAATTTGATGGAGCCAAAATTTTGGTACAGGCGGCAATTGCGCTTTTTTTTAATATCATTTTTTATAGGGTTTTTTAACTTCAGTCTAAAGTTAAATTTTTTTTATAAGAAAATAATTTTTTATAAGTAAAAATAATAATTTAGTCATCAAAATTAAAGTTTTTATAAGAAAATAATTTTTTTATGAGTAAAAATAGTTTAGTCACTAAAATTAATTTTTTTTAAGTAAAAAAAATAATTTAGCCACTAAAATTAATTTTTTTTATAAGTAAAAAAGTAAATTAGTCACTAAAATTTAATTTTTTTATAAGAAACTTTTTTTAGTTAGGTGTATTTGTGACTGCACATTGACTGATTACTGACTATTTAGTGACTGCTAATTTTACAACTGATATTTCAGTCACTAATTTTAAGAGTTTTAAGAATTTAGTGACTGATTTTTACGTTGGTCACAAATCAGTCAGTATTTAATGATTTTAGTAACTGATTTTATATTAGTCACAAATAGCAGTCACTAATGGCAGTTTTTCTAGTAGTGCAAGGGCCGGCCCATGGGCCTTTTATTCATTTTTTAAAACTTTTTAAATTAATTTTTTTAAAAAAAAATTTATTTGACTACTTATCAACATATTGAAAATAAATATTACAAGTTGACTTACAATAATAGGATTTTGAATAGTAATTTAGTGTAGTTTATTTTTTAATCAATATATTATGAATGAATATAATAAATTGGCTTATAAAAATACAATTTATTTTATATATTAACATACTATAGATGAATATTACATAATAACTTAGGGTATAATATTTTATATAACAAAATATTTTTAAAAAAATAGGTAAAAAAAAGATAGAGAGGCCTAAGTGGGTCGGCCCGACCCAACCCTTGTAAGCCCACTGTGTGATACGAGCAGAGGAGGTGCAACTATAGCTAGCATAGTCATGGAATCATTGAAGGACCTTATGGAAGATACATGGACAAATCAAAAAGTAATTATGCCTTCAATAATTACTAAAAACGTCATTTGCACCAAGTGAGCTGAAAATGGAGCTTCACAACATGTATTGGGCTTGGAAACATTAATTTGGAACCCCAAGGTTATAGAGAACCCAAAACCCCGAATACACAATAAGGTCAGAACAATTAGACGGAATGAAATCCCCAACCTATTGAACCCCCAAAAGACATGTGCAATTTGAAACGCAAATAATCGGTTAATTTAAAATCAAGAAAGAATTCGCCACAAACTGATTATCTTGATAAGAATTAATTCTTGATGCAATAGAAGAAGATAAGCACCTCTCCTATGGATTCTTCTTTCAGCCAAGAGAAGAAAAGCTCTATTATCAAATCAAAATCTCCTTACAAGAAAGTAAGTGGAGTGTTTATACTCCAAGGGAAAGAAACCCTAAAATAACTAATGGGCTAACCTAACATAACATAAAACTAAAGCCAAAACAAAAGACAATGTTTTAAAATAATTTGGTCTTTCTAACAACCACACTTAAGCCCAATTTAATTAAAACATTAAATCTAAAATTAGTCTTAAAACACTAATAGACTTTAAATAAAAAGCCTAAATATAATGATTTTCGCACAAAAATACAACCCAAATTTTAATAAGCATTTTAAGCCCAAAATATGAAGATTTAGGCTTAAATAAGCCTCCACATGTATAGTACTTGGTCCAAGCTCTCTAAATTAATATTTTCAAGCCCAATACAAGTTGTGAAGCTCCATTTTCAGTCCACTTGCTGCAAATGATTTTTTCAGTATTTATTGACGGACATATTTCTATTTGATTTGTCCATGTCTCTTCCTTAAGCTCCTTCAATGATTCCATGATTATGCTAGCTCTAGTTGCACTTCCTCTGCTCGTATCATTCCCTCCTTCCTCGAAAAGATTCGTCCTCGAATCTAAAACCATGGAAAAAGTAGAATTAGAATCTTTAAAAATATAAAGCTTATGATACTCTCCTTGAAGGCTAATCTTGTAAGCGTCGCTCCTAATTCTTTTTGGCACTTGAAAAGGATCATCTTTTTTAGCATCAACTTTGCGGTTCCAATAGTGTGAAGATTTGAACCCTTTTAATTGCTCCCAAACCCAATCATTAGGTTCAAACACTAGATATTTCCATCTCTCAATTTATTGCCAATGAGGGAAGTCTATAATTTGTCCCTGCTTCAAAATAACATCAAAAGCCACCACAAAAGCATCAAATCCAATATAAATTGATTTAGAAAATTTAAATAAACAAGGTGTAGGTGCAAAACATAGGTTTTTCTTTGAAGCATTAAATGTCATTGTTGGTATATGTTTCCAACTTAAACCAAACTCTTCTTTGAATTGCTTTTGTTGCCAAAGCTCATTTGTCAACACAAAATCAACTTGATCATCTTCTTTTTCAATAGGAACTAAAGGTGATAAATCTTTAGTTATTACTTCTGCAAACTCTTCTTCATGTACCTGCAACAAAGAAACATCACTACAAAAATATGGGTTATTGTAAAAACAAATTAGTGAGTTTTCTCGAAATATTTCTAAGTGTTCTCTTTTGATATCTTCTTTTTCATCAAAACATTCCCTCTCTTCACTGTGATTTTCACTCTCCGCCATTAATTTGTTTCTTTTCTTTATTGACCTCTTTTATCTCATTTATTTCAACTTCCTCACTTTTTACAATATTTTCTCTCTTTTCAATTACCAACTTTTTCTCTCTTGCACGTCTCTCTTTCTTTTCCTCACTTGTGCAATCACGCATCATTGGGCTTTTTTCTTTATTCTTTTTACTCTTGGCCTCTTTTCTCTCCTTCTTATGATAGTCCTCTAAAATACAACACTCTTGTGAAAAGCCATGAGAACTTTTGATTAACTTTCTATAGTAAGATTGAGCATATCTCTTCCTCATTACCATTTTCCTATCATCCCAAGTAGCTATAGGATAATCATCATATATCCTCTGTGACCTCCTCAATTCATTCCACCAACTCAATGCATAGTTAGAAAATGCCAAATATGCTAATCTTACTTTCTTCTTCTCGGTGTAGTTATGATTTGCAAACAATTTTCAACCTTTTCCTCCCATTCTAGGTAAGCGTCAACATCTTTTCTTCCCTTGAATGATGGTATTGTCATCTTCACAGCATTCAAATTGTTATCTCTCCTTTTACCTCCTATTTCTCTTCTATCCACACATGCACTACCTTCATCATCATCATCTTTATTGAATCTTTCATAGGTAGCTCGTACTCTCCCTTCATTACTTCTTCTAGCCTCTCTAGAATAACTCCTAGATTGCTCAGCAAATTTTTCTCTCATATCAGTCATGTTCATCCTCAACCTTCGTACTCTATTCAAGATTTCCTTATAGAACCATTTAGAATCTGTAGGTACATCATTCCCTACTTCACTTTCATCTTTCATGACATCCCAATAAGCCATGTTAGAATAATAGCTGCAAGAAAACAATTAGTAGAAAAGAAAAGAAAAACCTCACAGTATTACTCACGTGTTTCACTCAAAAGTAGTTCTCCACTCGTGTTTCACACAAATAATGGCCTTTTTTTCCTCCTCTTTTAAGCTCACAACACTCTAGCCTTTTACCTCTCAAGCCTTATATCCTCAATTGCACTTCAGAATCAATTCTCAAATAAGATAAAATCACTTGCGCATGTATCTTCCACAAGCTCCCTCAATGATTCCATGATTATGCTAGGTGTAGTTGCACCTCCTCTGCTCGTATCACCGTGGGCCGTGGGCTAAAAGCCCTTGGTCAAAATGGGCCAAATTTTTCTTGGCCTAATCCTTACTTTCCAAGGGCCGGGATGGGTCAGCCCCATGGGCCAAGCCCATTTTGACATCCCTAAAGATATGCACATGGGGAAATTAATTGTAAATTTTTTAACATTCAAAGCATTTTTTGTTACTTAATTATAATATATGAAATAACTCAAAAAAATAATAATAAAAAAATGAAATAATAAGATTTTTGGGCTATTTATGAGATTCAAACAAGAAGAACTGTAGGAATTAAATTAAATATGAAAATTAGTTAGAAAATTATTAATTTAGCTAAAAAGTGGTCCTAGAAATTTTGGTGAGTTCATAGATTAAATTTCAAAATTTTTTCGAAATTAAAATTCTACCCGGTAGAAATTCTTTATCTGCTAGGAGCCCCTTTTATCAGATATTTTTAGTAGGCTTATTGTCACGACCCCCGTTTAGCGGACTGTGATCGGCACAGACACAGGGAATACCCTTATGCCTGTAAGCCTTATCACCTAATTGACAGAACATCTATTATTGAAAATACATTCACATGCATTATAATATCATGGCTACACCGAAATGGTGGTCTATCCTAGGCAAGCAAATCCACGGCCAGTGCCGCTTCAGGATATAGATATAGGAAAACACACATAATAAATATAACCTGTGTACTGGCTACACATCCGAAGATGCTGCCTATACTATTCACATGCAACAGATATATGTATATATATACATTTTGAAAACAAATTTTACCTGTATCACAGTAAAATTCATCCTGATCTTTAAGGTGTGTGAAGCTGACAGTTCTACATTTAGTAATACAATCTAATTGGGTACATCTACCATTTACTTTATGATACAACGATAAAGTAAATTAAATTAAAATTAAAATTTATTCACCCACATGAACAAGTTGTGGGTCTTGGAAAGTGTTGCTCAACCGTCGCTCCACCGAGACTTCTTCCACCTGTACTTAACCTGTCTCTGTGTAGTAAAAATGAGGTGTGAGTCTTAACCACGCGACTCAGTGAGAACTCTCCCATCCCCGGCGCAAGGCGGGTACCATGGCGCTGGGATTGGAAGTCATCAACCACATGCAAAAACAACTGGTTACTGTTAATTAGCATACATTCTTGGCGACCACACAACAACAGATATATCACCCAACCACTCACATGCATTTAACAGGTACAAGCATGCAGCAGTTTATTCCACATCATGACTTAGCAAATAAACATGTAACATATAGTGCCGACTTTTACTTACCGGTATTCCCATGTTCAGCACATTTGAATCAAACAAGACGTTGTGATGACGTGATCTTGTACGTCACCACTCTGCTGCACAATCAGCAATTATATGGAAGCATAGACAATTTTTTAAATACACACAGATACTATAACATACATCTACTTAACTTCCCCCCACTCTGGGGTATTTACTAGTCACTACATGGCTTTTCTACCTCGAACCCGTGCACTTGGGTTGCTGGCCACCACGTGGCCAAACATACTTAACTCATTCACTTGGGTACTGGTCACCTCGTGACAACTCTATTAATCAAACACAATCAACCTCTATCTATCAAACAACTGATTCATAGCCACCAAGTGGCACGTTCTAACCCCTTGTTGCGAGGCAATTGCTTGAGCCCACTCTTCCATTACCCAAGCAGGCCACATGGCGGGCACGACACAACGTCTCGAACCATGGCCACTAACACACCCTGGATCAACTCCACAGGATGATTTCTCTTTTACTAGGTTAGGCTCACGGTTCACCCGTAGGTTCCTCCCGTGTCTCCTTACCTTAGTCTCACATATTAATAGGATTCTTTGTATCTTTCCCAAAGGATCAACAATTCTTCTCCTTGTTAATATGGACGAGTATCCTTAACAGGATATAACTCATATATCCATCCAGATGCTCTCTCTGAGCCTCAAGCTATCATCATAGCAATATAAAACCTTTCTGACCCTATTGCCAGGATAGAACAATGACCATCGTCATAGTGATTATAAAACTGAGGTCTCAAGTGCCATCTGACGTTGTTCTAGTCGATGTCTTACATCGCTAGCATAACCAAATCCGAAACCCACCAATAGCTCCCTTTACATTATTGTAATTTATGACACCATCGTGACGAGTTTTCAAAATAAAAGTTTAGTCCTTCCGTACATGGACCCTTGCCACCGTCGTGGAAAAGATTTAATAAAATACTCATCATGCCTCCGGAGTGTATGAGTTGGATTTGTAACATGCCAATCATAGCAAACAATTACACTCTACTCCTATGTCTTCCTATCTAAGCTACTTTCCACAACCTATTTTCTAGTTCCCTTATTCCTTTAACATTCTATACCTCTAGCTAACACATACCGGACAAGCAGAGAATGTACATACTCATGCAATCCACACAAGCATACAACCCTAGGAGCAGAGATGGAAGAACCCTCACCTTGGCCAACCTTCCATGCAATCATCTCCTGTAACCTTAGTCTCCTCCGAGTTCCTGTTGCACTCTTTTGCGTGCCGTTGTTCCTATAAGAACAACATTTACTTCATTAAGGTTATTACTTAGCTTAACTTATTATTTATCTCTCCATTACTCTCACATGTAGTCCATGGTTGGCACAGAGTCAAGCTCTTGGTCTTATCGGACTTCTCTATCCCGATTTATGCGTACCCTTCCTCGGACACTTGACTTACTCGCATATAACACACTACTTGAGTGTTTCACATACTTGGATTTGAGTATTAGACCTCTATCTAACTTGTATTCGCATCTAAGGAAGCTTATCTAGCTTGGTTGGAAGGAATCCTAATTTTAGGAAGGTCTAAGCATTTTGATTCAACTTGTGTTTCTACTTGGGTTCTAAGAAATCTAGTTTCTAAACCTCAATACACATCTAATTCATCCTACTTAAGGCTTCCTAATAATTATGAAAGAATAAAATTACCATTTTAGAATTTGGACTTCATTGTTCTGCAAGCTTCCACTCTTGAGAAACGAGAAGGTATTTAAAATAATCCTTGATTCTTCGTAGCATACTTAGAATTATTCTAGGGTGTTAAAGATTAAAAAGAAGAGGTTTGGAGCCCTCAACATCACCCTTAGAATTTCGCCAAATTAGGAATAATTAGAATTTCAACCTATAATACCCCGGAAAATTTCGAGGATTAAAGAAAGATTTATTTAAAATTTCGAGGATTTAAGAATGATTTATTTCGGGGCTAGGAATTAAAACCTTAGAAAAATAAAATAAAATAAAATATATGTGAAAGTTAAAAGAAACCAGAAGGAAATTTTTTCGAGGTTTAAAATAAAATGAAAGGGAAAGAAAAGAAGTAGAAAATAATTTTCAGGATTTAATTCAGGACCTAAGAAATTGGGACTTAATTGAACAGAAATTTTTGAAAGTGGCAAAAACTATAATTTTTCCCAAAAGATAATAAACACACTCATAAACCCCCATCCAGCCACCATTCACGCATAACACATCCATTTTTCACATTTTAGAGAGAGGAAGTGAGGGTTAGGGTTTTGGAGAGAAGGGAGAGCAATTGGGAGGAAGCTTGAAGGTTGAAGGTGAAGGGTGGCCGGAATCCGATGGCCGGTGACCGGAGCAACACTCAAGTGACCTTTTTAGGCTTCATCTTCATCTATATTCATCCATCAAAGGTAGGTTTAGTAATCTCCTCCATCTATGATTTTTCTCATCCTCACCATTTCTTGAATTTATGAACAATGGAGGCTCAAACTTTGCATTCTTGATGTTATGAACATTTCTATTGGATGTTTTAATTGTTGGTTGTGCTGAGATTTTGTTGGGCTAGAGATTTGAGTTTAGGGTTTGAGTTCATCATGTTCTTCTAAAAACAACAATCTTTAATGGTATAAGACACAAGAAATTCGTGGAACATGTTTTTTTTTGTCAAAAACTTAGTTTTTGAATCTGACCTTGCTCTGTTTAAACGTGTTTTCTGAATTAGTTTCTTGATGGATTTGCATGATTCCAAATCCATATAAAAGCTAACATCCTAAGCTTTCTAAATTGTATTTTTTTTCAAAATATTCCAGCGGTTAGATCTTCTGAAAATTGCCTTGAAAGTCAGTGGTTCTGTTTTCTAAACTGATGCGGAATTTTTGTATGATTGGCTACTGTTTTTAAATTACTGCTCTTAAATGGCTCAAATCCTTTCTGTAATGAATTGATAATTAGAATATTTTATCTCTAAGCTTGATTTAGAAAGAAGAATAAAATAATTTCGTTAAGTATGGAAGGAGATATGATCATTTCAATGAAGCTTGCCAAATGTTGCATGCTGTTTTGAATCTGATCTTGCTCTGTTTAAATGTGTTTTCTGAATTCGTTACTTAATGGACTTGAGTGATTCCAAAGCCATATGAAAGCTAACATCCTAAGCTTTCTAAGTTGTATTTTTACTGAAAAGTCCAACGGTTAGATTTTCTGGCAAGTTTCTCAAAAGTTAGCGGTTCTGTTTTACACACTACCAAGTTTCTAGTTATTGAAAAGTTGTTATTTCTTCCTTAATTTTAATGGTTCCTTTTCCTTCAACTAAAATGAGTTTAACCAACTTTTAAGTGTCATTTCAAAGATAAAAAAAAATCCTAGATAAAAAAATTGTTGGTTTGTTTGGGTTCCAAATGAATTGCTTACACTTTTTAAATGAAATGAGAGATTGCCCAATGGTTGGATTTTTTTTATGTGTGGACCCATGGTGAAAATGAGAAGTTTCCATATTTGGCAAAATCCTTTCTTGAAGGAGCTTGGAGAGTGAGCAAGTGGCAAGACTTGTTTACTTAAGCATAAATTGTTTTTAACTTAAAAAGAACTCAAAATGATGACCTTAGCTTAATAAGGGGTTTAAAATAGCCTTGAATGTAGTTTTAAGTTGCTATGTAATTATGAATTTAGAATATGGTGGAAATGATTATATGTGATAGGACTTATGTGGTGAAATAGAAGTTGATGTATGAAAATTGATATGGATTGAATTGGTTGTATGTGATAGGATTCAAGTACTTCCTTGGAGACAAGAGTGCTCAAAGGGAATGTTAAGTAAAGTGACCAAGGTGAGGGTTCTTCCATCTCTGCTCCTAGGGTTCTATGTTCATGTGGATTACATGGGTATGTATATTCTCTGCTTGTCTGGTATGTGTTAGCTAGAGATATAGAATACTACAAGAATGAAAGAATTAGAAAATAGGTTGTGGAAAGTAGCTTGGATAGGAAGACATAGGAGTAGAGTATAATTGTTTGCTATGATTGGTGTGTTACAAATCCAAATCACACACTCCGGGGGCATGATGAGTATTTTATTAAATCTTTTTCCACGACGGTGGCAAGAGTCCTTGTACGGAAGGACTAAGCTTTTATTTTGAAAACTCGTCACGACGGTGACTTAAATTATAATCATGCAAAGGGAGTTATTGGTGGGTTTCGGATTTGATTATGCTAGCGATGTGAGACATCGACTAGATCAACGTCAGATGGCACTTGAGACCTCAGTTTTATAATCACCATGACGATGGTCATTGCCATATCCTGGTAATAGGGTTAGAAAGGTTTTATTTTGCTATGACGATAGCTTGAGGCTCAGAGAGTGCATCTGGACGGGTATATGAGTTATATCCTATTGAGGATACTTGTACATATTAATAAGGAGAAGAATTGTTGATCCTTCGGGAAAGATACAAAGAATCCTATTAATATGGGAGACTAAGGTAAGGAGACACGGGAAGAACCTACGGGTGAACCGTGAGCCTAACCTAGTAAAAGAGAAACCATCCTGTGGAGTTGGTCCAGGGTGTGTCAGTGGCCATGCTTCGAGACGTCATGCCGTGCCCGCCATGTGGCCTGGTTGGGTAATGGACGAGTGGGCTCAAGCTATTGCCCCGTAGTAAGGGGCCAGGACGTGCCACGTGGTGGCTATGCGTCAGTTGTTTGATAGATAGAAGTTGATTGTGTTTGATTAACACTAAATGTTATAAAAAAATGATAAATGCTAAAAAAATAAATTACTACGTCTTTAAAAAAAGTCATAAAAATGCATTTAGTACAAATCATATTTTTTAAATTTTTTAATCATCTAACACTAATTAATTCATACATAATCAGTGTCTTAAGGGTTAACAAAACATTAATTTAAATTTCAGATTTTAAGTTATAAAATTTAATTTAATAAATATTAAATTATTATGAGATTTCACAAATAAAGTTTTTGTTAAATTGTAATATATGTTATGAAATATATTTTAAATTTATTTTATAATTTAATTTTTAAGTATAATATTATTTTTTTAAGAAATATTAAAGGTAAAACTTAAAATTAATTTTATATTTTAAAATTAATTGTAAATGTATTGTGCTTTTGTGGATGTCTTTAGCACTCCCGAAACCTCCAAAAATCATTGAGGCTATAACCCCAAATTCATTAGGATTTATGCCAATATTGATTATGTATTATATGCCTCCCTTAATGTTTGTAACTTATGAATTCAAGGTTACTTTTGTAGCCCTATAAATAGAGGGTGTGTATGCAATGGTTTGACACACCTAAAAACTTGATCATTGAGTACTATATTTCTTCTTCTCTTGTCTTCTTCTTTTCTCCTTCACTCTTGTCATATAGTTTTATAAAACGTTATCAGCACGAGAGCTCGAAGGTATTTCTTCTAACAATCCATTTGATAGTTATACAAATTCATGTTTCAATTTATGATTTCTTGTTTGTATGGCTATGAAAATTTTCCTTCTTATTTTATATATCTATATATTTTATTTATACCGTGGACATAATTCTTTGATCATAGTTTATTTCATATATTTTTATGCTTTAATTTATTTATTGTTTCTTTGATCATAGTTATTTTATTATTCTTTGCTTTAGTTTATTGTTATATTTTATTTTATAATATGTTATCTATTTATCGTAATATTTTTCTTGTAGCTAATTAATCAATAATTTATTTGATTTATACTAACTTATTAATATAAAATGTATTAGTTTTGTTAATTTGTTATGAGTTCTTAATTTGATTATTATTGTTAACTATCTTAATTTCATATTATTTAAATTGTTCATTTACTTGTTAATATGTTTTATGAATTATATATTATGTAGATCTAATAGTTTATTGTTCCACTTAATTTTATCTTATTTTGTATTTTAAGATTGCAACGTCATATATCTAATTATTATTATTATTATTATTGTTTTCTATTAGCTTGCATCAAGTCAAATCTTACCAAACTCGAGTTTGTACCCCTTGACGTATCTGGCAAGAATTATTTGTGATGGGTTCTAGATGCTGAAATTCACTTAGACGTTAAGGGTCTAGGTGAAACAATAAAAATTGGAAATGAGGCATCTAACCAAGATAAGGCAAAAGCAATGATATTTCTGCGTCATCATCTGCATGAAGGGCTAAAAGCAGAATATTTGACTGTTAAGGATCCACTTGAATTGTGGAAAAATATTAAAGAAAGTTATGACCGTCAGAAAACGGTAATACCCCCCAAAGCTCGTTATGATTGGATGCATTTACACCTCAAAGATTTTAAGACAGTGAGTAAATATAATTCGGCAGTTTTCAAAATAAGTTCTCAATTAAAATTGTGTGGAGAAAAAATCACTGATGAGGACTTATTAGAAAAAACCTTTTCAACATTTCATGCTTCTAATGTTTTATTAAAACAACAATATCGTGAAAAATGTTTTAAAAAATATGCCGAATTGATTTCCTATCTTCTTGTGGCTGAACAAAATAACCAGCTGTTAATGAAAAATATGAAGCCCGTCCAACTGAATATGCTCCATTCCCTGAAGCGAATGCAGCAAAATATGATAATTCTGTAAGAGGAAAGAATAATTCCCACGGTCGTGGTCATGGCCACGGCCGTGGTCATGGCCAGGGCCGTGGACGTGGACGTGGGCATGGTAAGGGACAAAATAATTACCATAATCATGATGATCATAAACAAGAGAACAACAATAAGGGTTCTCGAAATAGCTCTTCTAAGGGTAAAGACAATATATGCTATCGTTGTAGAATGAAAGACCATTGATCACATGTCTGCCGCACACCTGAGCATTTTGTCAAGCTCTATCAAGCTTCAATAATGAAGGGAAAAAATGCTGAAGTTAATTTAACCCTCCAAAATGATAATGATGATGATGATGCAAAAATGCAAAATAATGTGGAAGCTAATTTTGCCTACAAAGAAGATGACTATGAAGGCCTCATTGACATAACACATCTAGATGCTGCTGATTTCTTTGAACATTATGATTGAAAAAATGAAATGTAGCAGATCTTATGTTTTTCACCAATGTTTTATTTTCCCTCTTATGTTTTAGTTATGTTTCTTCATTGTAATTTTAATTTTCTACGTTTCTTATAATATATTTTTGTTTGTTTTCAATGAAGAATATGGATATTCCTCAGTCTTCTGATGGATTTAAAATCAAACAAGATATATGCTTTGTGGATTGTGCTACAACACACACTATATTAAAGGATAAGAAGTAATTTTCTTCTTTGGTTATGAAAGAGGCAAAGTTAGCACAATATCTTGTAGTACAAAGTTAATTGAAGGATATGGAAAAGTTAACTTATTATTACCTAGAGGAACAAAATTTAATATAAATGAAGCATTATTTTGCAGTAAGTCTCAATGAAATTTACTAAGTTTCAAAGACATTCGACAAAATGGTTATCACATTGAGACCACAACTGATGGTAATACGGAATGTCTTTGCATCACTGCAATTATTGGGGGTAAGAAATGTATCTTGGAAAAATTACCCGCTTTTTCCTTTGGTTTGTACTACACAAATATTAGCATGATTGAGACGCATGCTATAGTAAACCAGAAGTTTACTAATCCAAATACTTTTATTATTTGGCATGACCGGTTAGGCCATCCCGGTTCAATAATGATGTGAAGAATAATAGAAAACTCAAATGGACATCCATTAAAGAACTAGAAGATTCTTTTATCTAATGAGTTTTCTTGTGCATCTTGTTCTCAAGGGAAATTAATTATAAGGCCATCACCTGCAAAAGTTGGGATTGAATGCCCCACATTTCTGGAACGCATTCATGGAGAGATGTGGACCTGTAGCTCCACCTTGTGGACCATTTCGATATTTTATGCTATTCTGCATGTTGCAGCACTCATACGCATTAGACCAACAACATATAATAAATTCTCCCCTATGCAAATGGCTTTGGGTCAGGAGCCAAATATTTCTCATTTAAGGACCTTTGGGTGCGCGGTTTATGTTCCAATTGCTCCACCAAAACGCACCAAAATGGGTCCTCAAAGAAGGTTGGGAATATACGTTGGGTATGAATCTCCTTCCATTATTAAGAATCTAGAATCCCAGATGGGTGGTCTGTTCACGGCACGATTTGTCGATTGTCATTTTGATGAAAATAATTTTCCAGCATTAGGGGGAGAAAAGGAACAACTGGAAAAACAAATGACACGGAATACACAATTATTCCATCATTTTGATCCTCATACAAAGCAATGTGAACTTGAAATCCATAATTCATTTGCAAAATATTGCAAATCAATTACCAGATGTATTCACTTACCCTAAAAAAGTGACAAAGTCATATATTCCAGCTAAAAATGCTCCAATTCGTATTGAGGTTCATGAAGGGCAACCAAATACTATTGCGAATGAACATAAAACACGCCTGAAGTGTGTTAGACCAATTGGTTCCAAAGATAAGAATCCTTGAAAAAGAAAAAGGAGCAAATAAAGAAAATGACCAAGATGAGGAAATAGATATTTTGAATGATAAGGAAGACATAACTGATAAAAATCTCCAGAAGAGATTCAGATACCTGAAAGTAAAGATAATAATGAGATCTCAATAAGTTATGTTGATACTGGAAAAATATGGAACCAATTTGAAACAATTGTCGACAATGTTTTTTCGTATAATATAACGCTAGAACTTGCAAATGAAAATGAGGATCATGAACCAAAATTCGTCGAAGAATGTCGACGTAGAAAAGATTGGCCAAATTGGAAAGATGCTATCCAAGCTGAGTTAAACTCACTTGCGAAGCGTGTAGTTTTCGGACCTGTCGTCCGAACACCTGATGGTGTAAAGCCAGTCAGGTACAAATGGGTCTTTGTGCGAAAAAGAAATGAGAAAAATGAAATTGTGCGATACAAAGCCCAACTTGTAGCACAAGGTTTTACGCAAAGACCTGGAATTGATTATGAGGAGACTTACTCTCCTGTGGTGGATGCCAGTACTTTTAGATATTTAATTAGTTTGGCTGTTCGTAAAAGGCTTGATATGCGCCTAATGTATGTTATGACAACCTACTTATATGGATCACTGGATAATGATATATACATGAAAATCCCTGAAGTATTTAAGATACCTGAAAGAAACAATTTGAGTGATCGAGAAATATATTCAATTAAGTTGCAAAGATCATTCTATGGATTAAAACAATCTGGACGCATGTGGTATAATCGTCTTAGTGAGTATCTGCTACAAAAAGAATACAAAAATGATTCTATTAGTCCATATGTATTTATAAAAAGATCAGGATCTGATTTTATTATCATCGCAGTATATGTTGATGATTTGAACATAGTTGGAACTCCTAAAGGTATTTCGGAAGTAGCATAGCTCTTAAAAGAAGAGTTTGAGATGAAAGATCTTGGAAAGACAAAATATTGTCTTGGGCTGCAAATTGAACATTTAGAAGGAGGATTACTGGTTCATCAATCAACATATGATAAAAAGATCCTAGAACGATTTTACATGGATATGGCACATCCATTAAGTACCCCTGTGGTGGTTAGATCACTTGAAGTGAAAAATGATCCTCTTCGTCCTTGTGAGAATGATGAAGAACTTCTTGGTTCAGAAGTACCATATCTTAGTGCTATAGGAGCACTAATGTATCATGCTAATAACACTCGACCTGATATAGCATTCGCTGTAAGTTTATTAGCAAGATTTAGTTCTTCTTCAACTAAGAGACATTGGAACGGAGTTAAACATATATTCAGATATCTCCGAGGGACACTTGACATGGGATTATTTTATTCAAACGAGTCCAAGTCTCCATTAGTTGGTATGCAGATGCTGGATACTTATTAGATCCTCATAAAGGCCGATCTCAAACTGGCTATTTGTTTACATTTGGTGATGCTGCTATATTTTGGTGCTCAACAAAACAAACTATAGTAGCTACATCATCAAATCATGCAGAGTTGCTTGCAATTCATGATACCAGTCGAGAATGTGTATGGTTGAGATCCATGACTCAACATATTCAGGAATCATGTGGTTTACTAAATGAAAAGGCCCCAACTACGTTGTATGAAGACAATGCTGCTTGCATTGCCCAACTAAAAGGAGGATACATCAAAGGAGACCGGACTAAGCATATTTCACCAAAGTTCTTTTTTACTCATGATCTTCCCAAAGATGGTGAAATTGATATTCAACAAATTCGCTCAAGTGATAATTTAGCAAATCTATTCACTAAGGCATTACCAATTGCAACATTTGAGAAGCTAGTTTACAAAATTGGAATGCGCCGATTAAGAGACCTTCAATAATGCTACAATGAGGGGGAGATAGCGCTGCACTCTTTTTCCCTTTACCATGGTTTTGTCCCACTGGGTTTTCCTGGTAAAGATTTTTAATGAGGCAACTTATAATGGATGTCTTATTATAATTGGTGTACTCTTTTTCCTTCACTAGGTTTTTGGCCCACAGGGTTTTTCCTAGTAAGGTTTTAATGAGGCACAATTTTAGACATTCAAGGGGGAGTGTTGTAAATGTATTGTGCTTTTGTGGATGTCTTTAGCACTCCCAAAACCTCCAAAAATCAATGAGGCTATAATTTTCATGACCCCAAATCGGGAGTACGTGACCGGCACGGGAATAGACTTTTACCTCTAAACTCGTAAGTGTTTCCCTGTAAACATAACTATAACTACCCTGCTATACAATCAATATATATATCATAATAGTGGCCACACCTCACTGGTGGCCTAATTAACCTGCAATCCGCGGTTCGCTCAATACCGCTTCAGCTCAACTCAGTGTATAGGTATATATATATATATATATCAAAACTCATAAGGTAAATATTCGTATCATATTGACCGTACGTCTCAATACGTATGATCTATCATATTCACATGCAGGAAACACACATAATATATATATCCATATCATATTGACCGTACGGCTCAATGCGCACGATCTATCCTATTCACATGCAGAAGTTCATATACTCATACATATATCCTAGTTTATCCCCAAACTGGACCCTGTCTTTAAGTACATGTGAAGCCGACAATTCTAGAGTAGTTACATATCAAAAGCTATAAATATATATACACAACTCTTACAACTTATAATATGTACAACCAAAGAAATCAAAATAACCAAAAGGTGTCCACCCACGCGAACCAGAGCGTAAGGATGGCCTGATGTCCGTATCACTGTCCGGATGTCGATGCTTGCCCGTTCCCTGTATCTAAAACATTAAAGCAGAGGGAGTGAATCAAACAGACTCTGTAATACCCCGGAAAATTTCAAGGATTAAAGAATGATTTATTTAAAATTTTGAGGATTTAAGAATGATTTATTTCGGGGCTAGGAATTAAAACTTTTTAAAAAAAATATAGAAAACGTATGAAAGTTAAAAGAAACCGGAAAGGAATTTTTTTTGAAGATTGTAATACCCGAGGGGTATTTTTGGAATCAAGTCAAATATATAGTAAGACTTAGAATGGTCATCATTTGGAGTTGGAATGTAAACTAATAATAACAATATATAAACAAGTAAATAAATAGAAATATGTATATATATATATATATATATATATATATATATATATATAGATAGATAAATAATCCTAATTAATAAATGATGGGATAATATAAAATTGATAGAATTTTTATGTTGAGGTTGGACATTTTGACTAAATAAAATAAAAATAATTGTTTGGAATGAAATAAGATTTTTGGGTTATTATTAAGATTTTTTTTGAAGTAATTATTAAGATTTTAATTGCTTTAGATTTGAGAGTTTGATAAATTAAAATAATAATGAATTAAAATACAAAAATATAAATTGGGTTAAATATGAATCATATGAATTATTTCGAGCTTATAGTTTAAATTTGAGAATTTTTCAGAAATAAAAATTGTACTGGGTAGAAAATTCTCATCTGCTAGAGACTCGGTGACAGATATATTTAATAGGCCTATGATTACCCAAAATTTTCTAAATTTTTCTATTCTTACCCAAAAATAAATCTAGATGAGAAAATCCAATCAAAACTCTATTTTACCATATCCCAAAAGTTGTCAAATGTCTAAATTACCCATAAATCTCCCAACAACTCATTAGAAGACATTTTTTTTAACTCCAGAGGAGCATTCTCACGCCACTTCCCTTCCACTCATCTTCTTCCTCTTCCTCCCAACTCTCTCTTAGGGCATGGAAGATTTTGCAAAATCTTCACATTCCAACTAGATTTGTTGCTTCCTACCACCAATCTAAGACTCTCCCAAGCTTCCTCCACCACTGTTGAGCATCAAGGAGCTTGGGCAATCTCCCACAAACTCCAAAATCGAACTTCCTCAAGGTGAGTCACTAAAATCTTGTCTCCACCACTTAAATCATAGATTTCTTGTTAGAAATGAGTTATCTATCAATAGTATATCACCTTAGAATCATTTTTGAGCATATAGATCATCCAAATATTGAGTTTTATGGACATTTCTACTCTATGGTTCATGACCTACGAATTTGGAGAAAGTTTTGGAAATTGTGGAATTCCTTGATGCTTGTTGGTATGTATGAAGTTTAAATTATATGTTTAGATATTTTAAAGGTTAGGTTGGTGATATGTGAACCCTTGATGAAAGTTAGGACTTCCCATATTTGGCAAAATTTGTAATGGAGCTTGGAGAGTGAACAAGGTTGTGAGATTAATTAATTATGTATTAAATTGTGTTTAATCTAGAAAGAACACCAAATGATGACCATAGGCTAAGTAAATGAACTTGGGGGTTGGATAAATGTGAGAAGTCATAAGAAAAGAAACTAGGAAATTGTATGAAATTTGATATCGATTGAATTGGTTGTATGTGATAGGGTTCAAGTACTTCCTTGGAGACCAAAGTGCTCAAAGGGAATGCTAAGTGAAGCGGCCAAGGAGAGGGTTCTTCCATCTCTGCTCCTAGGGTTGTATGCTTGTGTGGATTACTTGAGCATGTACATTCTCTGCTTGTCTGGTGTGTGATAACTAGAGGTATAGGATGTTAAAAGAATAAAGGAACTAGAAAATAGGTTGTGGAAAGTAGCTTAGATAGGAAGACATAGGAGTAGAGAGTAATTGTTTGCTATGATTGGTGTGTTACAAATCCAACTCATACACTCCGGAGGCATGATGAGTATTTTATTAAATCTTTTCCACGACGGTGGCAAGAGTCCTTGTAGGGAAGGACTAACTTTTTATTTTGAAAACTCGTCACGACGGTGACTTAAATTATAATCATGCAAAGGGAGTTATTGGTGGGTTTTGGATTCGGTTATGCTAGCGATGTGAGACATCGACTAGAACAACGTCATATGACACTTGAGACCTCAGTTTTATAATCACCATGACGATGGTCATTGCCTTATCCTGGCAATAGGGTCAGAAATGTTTTATATTGCTATGACGATAGCTTGAGGCTCAGAGAGTGCATCTTGACGGGTATATGAGTTATATCCTGTTGAGGATACTTGTACATATTAATAAGAGGAATTGTTGATCCTTCGGGAAAGATACAAAGAATCCTATTAATATGTGAGACCAAGATAAGGAGACACAAGAGGAACCTACGGGTGAACCGTGAGCTTGATCTTACAGAAGAGAAATCATCCTGTGGAGTTGGTCCAGGGAGTGACAGTGGCCATGCTTCGAGACGTCGTGCCATGTCCCCCATGTGGCCTGGTTGGGTAATGGACGAGTGGGCTCAAGCTATTGCCCCGTAGCAAGGGGTCAGAATGTGCCACGTGGTGGCTACGTATCAGTTGTTTGATAGATAGAAGTTGATTGTGTTTGACTAATAGAATTGTCACGAGGTGACCAGTACCCAAGTGAATGGGTTAAGTATATTTTGCCACCTGGTGGCTAGCAACCCGAGTGCACGGGTTCGAGGTTAAAAAACCATGTAGTAACTAGTAAATACCCCAAAGTGGGGGAAGTTAAGTAGATGTATGTTATAGTGTCTACGTGTACTTAAAGAATTGTTTGTGTTTGCATATAATTGTTGATTGTGCAGCAGAGTGGTGACGTACATGATTATGTCATCACAATGTCTTGTTTGATTCAAACATGCTGAACGTGAGAAGACCGGTAAGTAAAAGCCGGCACTATATGTTACATGTTTACTTGTTGATTGATGACGTGGAATAAATTGCTGCATGTTTACAGTTATTAAATGCATGTGAGTGTTTGGGTGAAATTTCTGTTGTTGTGTGATCACCAAGAATGTATGCTAACAACTGTAACTAGTTGTTTTTGCACGTGGTTGTGTATGACTCCCAAACTCAGCGCTATGGCACCCACCTTGCGCCGGGGATAGGAGAGTCCTCACTGAGTCGCATGGTTAAGACTCACACCTCATTTTTACTACACAGAGACAGGTTAAGTACAGGTGGAAGAAGTCTCGGTGGAACGAGGGTTGAGCAACACTTTTCGAAGACCCACAACTTGTTCATGTGGGTGAATAAAGTGTAATTGTAATTTAATTTACTTTATTATTGTATCATAAAGTAAAGGGTAGACGTACCCAATTATATTGTATCACTAAATCTAGAACTGTTAGCTTCACACACCTTAAAGATCAAGATCCGTTAGATTACGATGTAGGGAAAACTTGTTTCCAAAAATATATATACATATATCTGTTGCATGTCAATAGGATAGGCAGCATCTTCGGATGTGTAGCCAGTACACATGTTATATATTATGTGTGTTTTCCTATATCTATATCCTGAAGCGGCATTGGCCGTGGATTTGCTTGCCTAGGATAGGCCACCATTTCGGTGTAGCCATGGTATTATACTGGATGTGGATGTATTAGGTGATAAGGCTTACAGGCACAGGGATATTCCTTGTGTCTGTGCCGGTCACGGTCCTCTAAACGGGGGTCGTGACAGACTCAGTGAGAAGCTTCCCATCCTCGGCGTAGCGGCGGGTACCACTACAGCTAGGGAAAGGGAAACACCCACAATCACATGCGCATGAAAATCCAGTTTATCAAAAGTTATATTACGATCAGGCAATATTAATATAACATTAAAATCAAAGATAAACTTACAGATCAAGCTTTTCTATCATGCTTCTCATAATCAAGCAAACACTTTTAACATATCATTTGAAAACTGTAAATCACTTAACTGACCCTAGTGCTAGGCTAGGGCAATGGCCTCAACGAGAAATTTATTTTAAAACTTTAATTGACCCTAGTGCCAGGCTAGAGCAATGGCCTCAACGGGAAAATCTTTTAGTCTTTTACTGACCCTAATGCCAGTCTAGGGCAATGGCCTCAACAGGCAAATCTTTTAGTCTTTTACTGACCCTAGTGCCAGGCTAGGGCAATGGCCTCAACGGGCAAATCGTTTAGTCTTTTACTGACCCTAGTGCTAGGTTAGGGCAATGGCCTCAACAGGCAAATCTTGTAGTCTTTTACTAACCCTAGTGCCAGTCTAGGGCAATGGCCTCAACGGGCAAATCTTTTAGTCTTTTACTGACCCTAGTGCCAGGCTAGGGCAATGGCCTCAACGGGCAAATGCTTTTAATCTTTAACTTGTTTCTCTGCCCAAGCTTTCAGCTGGGATCCTGACTCTATCTACCCATTACTATCCTAAACTAACTTTACCTAAGTAGTGTGAACATCCCTACGACTCACTAATCAATTAAGAGATCGTATTAATCCTCATATTGTTCCCGGAGCCAATCAACAACTTATCCCCTTGCTTGTACTGTTCGGCGTATCTTATGTCATCACATGGATACCCTCCAGTACCTCTTTACCTGTAGTCAAACACACATATACAAATATTTTCACATATAATAGTTTAGGAACAACAATAGCATGTTAACCACTAAGTAATCCTTACAAATAGGCAAGTAGGCAAACCACATATCCACATCCTCAATCAACCCTGTAGGGCAAGGATGGGAAACCCCTCACCTGGACGGCTCCGTTGTGCTTGTCCTGGAGTAACTCTCGCTCCGGAAGAGTCGTGGTTTCCCAACGAATGCATTCAAGTGTTTAACATCTCAAACTATGTTCAATTCACAAGAATACTACATGCTCGTGCATAAAATACATCTAGACGTTGCCAAGAACCGAGTCCTTGGTCTTATCCGTCTTCCCTCTCTTCTATGAGAGTCTCAAGTGCCTCGCACTTGGTTTTATACCACTATCGTTCTCCTTGAGTTGCTTTTGGGGCCTTGGATTTCAGTTACCAAACCTCAATGTGCTTCTAAGCTATCCTACTTAAGGTTACCTAATGACGGTGTATAAGGAATTTAGAAATTCAAGAAGTTGGGCATAGCTTATTTCGTAAGTTTCTATTCTTGAGGAACAAGAAGATATTTTAAATGATTTTGATCCTTTAAAACATGGTTGGGGGTGTCCTAAGATGTTTAGGATTGAAAATAGGAGGTTCGGACACCCCGGATTGACTTAAAAACGAATTTTGGGCATGCTAGGCAGAGACCGGGCGCTGCAGCGCCCATTTGGGTGTTGTGGCGCCCAACTGCTGCCCAACAGCTCTTGTATACCCGAGAGCGGGCGCTGCAGCGCCAGCTCGCAGCAAAGCAATTCTTTTGCTGTGCTGTGGGCTGGTTTGGGCCCGTTTCAGCTCCCTTACGACCCCAGTTTCGACTCCGCACCTCACGGGTTTTGTTCACCTACATTCCAACAACATAAATCCAATCCCAACTACTCGAATCCAAGTCCGATTCCAAATTTATCAATGAATCCCCAAATTGGTAATATTTAGAATTTTTAACCCCAAACCCTTTCAAATTCGAATTCGGCTAAACCTGAGGGTATATCCTAGATTCTTACCCCAACTAAGTGTTCAAGAACACTTCCTAGGTCTCAATCTACCCTCGAAACAACCCAATTGAAGGTGGATCGAAGAAATCCCTAAAAATGGAGAAATTGGGGTTACCAACCTTTGATTCGATTGGTGGAAGGTGTAGGAGACGTCGTACCCGAGCTCCGATGACTTTTCCGGCGTCAGCTAGCTCTCCCCGGTCACTTTTCTGACAAACCCCAACTCTCCTTCTTCTCCTTCTCCACGCCTCTCCTCCTTCTCTCTCTTCTTTCTGTCTCTTTCTTTCTTTCTTTCTTTCTTTTTCTTTCTTTCTATTCTTACCCGTGGCTCCCTCTCTCACTATTTATTTACTTTCTTCTTCTCTTCCACTTATTAAAACAAACCCATGGCACCTTGCCATAATTAAAAGTAAATAATTAATTAAAATTAAAATTAAATACTAAATAACTAAACACTACTAATAATTATTAAAATAAAGAAGAGGTCGAAAAATATCCCCAATTAAATCCTCCTCTTTCCAATTGAATTTTTTATTTTCTCTTATATCCCAAATTAGATACCCAAAAATATTCCCTACTCTCTTTTACCCATTTTAACTCAAGTTTCCAATTCCTCAGGTCCTGAATTAAATCCAAAAATTATTTTCTACTTCTTTTCTTTCCTTTTCATTTCATTTTAAAATTCGAAAAAATTTTCCCGGGTATTACAATAACCCCAAATTCATTAGGATTTATGCCAATATTGATTATGTATTATATGCCTCCCTTAATGTTTGTAACTTATGAATTGAATGTTACTTTTGTAGCCCTATAAATAGAGGGTGTGTATGCAATGGTTTGACACACCTAAAAAGTTGATCATTGAGTACTATATTTCTTCTTCTCTTGTCTTCTTTTCTCCTTCACTCTTGTCATATAGTTTTATAAAATAATGCATATACTAAAAAAATAAGTTAAAACTTTATATTTTTATAAAGTTGTAAATTAAATTGGTTCCAAATTTAATAGATCCTTTTAATTTGTTTTATTTTTTAAAAATGTTTTTTGTAAAAAAATCCATTTAAACATAGTCTTAATTTCTTGTTGAAGACCTGTCTAAATTAATTATAATCAATACATGTTACACATTTTAGAAAAAAAATAGAAATGATGATTTTCCGAATTTCTTAAGGAGGGTATGTAGCTATATTCGAATATTTCATGAGTTCAATACAATCATAAAACTAAACCCTTTGAGAATCGATAAAACATGTAGTTTGGCCAGTTTTGGTAGTTTACAATATTATTTACAAAAATAAACCTTAATTATTTTATCAAGTCGACAAAAAAAGTAAAACGTAAAAAAAAAAGAATAGAGGGAGATGATAGAGAGAGAAGGAGAAGAAAAAGCAAAATAAAAAAGGAAAATATGATGTGTAAAGAAAAGATGAGAAAGAAAAAAAAATATAATCTTGTGACTTGTGAGAAAGAGGAAGAGAAAGAGCCGATTGAAGAAGAAGAAGAAGAAGAAGAAGAAGAAGAGGTGGAGAAGGAGAAGGAGTAGGAAGATGATACAATGTGAGTGAGAAAGAAAAAGAAAGGGTGGGAAGAAGATATACATAGAAAAATCAAGTACATTGAGAAAGGTATGGGAAAAATAAAAAGTTAATAAATAGATGTAGGTATGACAAATATAAAAAAAATATGTAAATAAATATGTATAGAAAAAATAAAAAATAGGGCCCTGTTTGGTTAGAAGAATTGGGAACGTAATCTTGGATGTAATCCACCATTCACATTCTCATTTCCTCCAACATTCCCATTCCCATTCCCATTCCCATTTCCTCCAACATTCAAATAACCAAACGAGGCCTAGGTAAATAGAGATAGGTATGGGAAGAAAAAAAGTAGGTAAATAAATAGTGGGGGGAAATAAGAGAAAATGTATAGAAAATGTATAAAAAAGTTATGAGTATGTAAGAATAATAAATGTTATATTTTATATATTTTAAAATTTTAAAGGAAGTATTAGTAAAATATTAATTTTTAAAAAAAGAATAAAACTATTTTATATACCTATTTCAATTTATATGTAACTATTTTTTAAAACGTAAAAATATATTACTTCACTACTAGAAAAAAGGGTTTTAGCAGCAGCTTAAACTGTCGCTAGAAGTATTAAAAACTGCTACTAATATTTATACCAACAATTTTAAAACTGCTGCTATTTCCCTATCACTATAGAGTTATACCAACAGTTACATCAATTGTTGGTATAAATTTATTTTATAGCAGCAAATGTCAAAACTGCTGCTATAGAGTCAATATAATTGTTAGTATAGAAGAAATTTGTAGTAACAAATAAAAAAATTGCTGCTATAAACCCAAAAAAAACTGCTGCTATAAACCCTTAAAAACTGCTACTATCTTATAAATATAATAAGATACAAATATTCTAATAATTACAATAAATACAAATATAAATATAAATATAAATATAATGAGATTGTAAGTAAGAAAAAAAAAGAATGGATCAACATTTATATTGCAAACTTCCAAATCTATTTATTATAAGAATAAATCCAAGTTTTGTAATTACAACTATCCATTACACTTTATTTCCAATATATGCAAAAAAAAAAAAAAACACATGAAATAGAAATATTAGCTAAAATGTCTATTGGGATTGAGCTTTTCTACAAATCTTTAAGTCTTCAATTCTTGTGCTTCCTCTTCAAATTTTCAGTTTTGCACCTATTAATATTTAAGAAGGCAAAAAAATATGAATACATTATAATAAATCACTTGCGAATAAGTTTAATATATCCAATAAAGAGACTCAAAATCAAGACAATGGTCATCATAGGAATTAGAAAATTCTAAAGGCTGCACATGAATTTATTCTTGGTTTCTATAATTACAAATAGTCATTAATTTTCTCATATCATAGTATTAATATAAGTTCAAATTCAAAATACCAAAGTACAAATAAATACCTTTTTCTTTGGGCTAAGATCAAATGTATTCTCATAGTTATCATACTTCAACTAATAAATTTCCTAAAGCACTATTTGAATTAATCAATAATTATATATTTGTATAAAAACGAATTTTAAAATTAACTAATTACCCAGGAAGTAAATGTTTTTCCATCATGGTCTTCGTGTCCAAATGATCCAAGGTGCTTTTTACTGCAAGTTTGTGTTCTGTGCAGAGAAAATATTTTTAGAAGATCCAATTTGTACAAATCAAGATAAGGGCCATCATAGAAATTAAAAAATTCTAAAGGCTGCACATTAATTTGTTATTCAGATTCATCCACAATAATGAAGATGAAATGGAGCAGTAGAAACAACACACCAATCAAAAGAAACAAAATACTTAAAAAAAATCAATAAACAAAATGAGAGAAACAAAATCAATAAACAAACAAATACTTAAAAAAGTGACATTTGTTAGCACTAGCAAGGCAATAGAAAGCGGTAGTAGAGGACTAGAGGTGTCAGCCTCTATCTTTCTAACATCCTATACACACACATATTTATGTTATACACACACATAATAACTAACCATTTAAGCAAATAGGATAAGAGAAATAAATATAGGAGAGGTCACTACTACATTAATTTCAACAACCCCTTTACAAATTTCCATTTTCATAAATAATTAATTTATAAATCAGATATTAGAAAATAGAAAAAAAAGAGTGACCTAAGCTAAGGACAGAACATTCTTGGCTCCTCGAAGCAATTCGTGCATCTAAAAGAAAAAACCAATTCAAAATTTTACTTCAAAAAGACCATCTTTATCATTAAATTCATTAAAAAAATATATCATTTAAACTTTTTTACCTGAACCATGACAGGCATCTCTGTTTTCAAAGCCCTCCTTGCAAGCTTATCATACGAACCCATCTCAGCCACCCAAAAATATTCAAACAACTAATTGTCCAATTTGTGCTCCACTAAGCAAAACAATTTCCTTTTTATACTATTTAAAGTATGTGAATGATAGCAATATAGCATCAAGTACATATATATTGTACAATGGAGAGCAGAGTCCATCCATTACTCATTACCTGCGCTAGAATAGTGTTTGATATATTGGGGTCTTCGGGATTAAATATCAGCCCATGTGGGACTCGGATTGTCACGACCCCTTATCGAACGTCCGTGACCGGCACGGGAGGTAGGATTTCTCATATCCCGTAAGCCTCTAATCCCTGATTGACATTTTTATATATGCATAACTACCCATTTCTAATACAAACAATATATAATATATATGGCCATCCCTATCCGGTGACCTAAGTAGCACGCAATCCACGGCTCGCCCAACGCCGCTTCAGTCTATACATATACACATAATCAAACACACGTACCTATAATATACATATTGATCACGCACTTCAGGGCGGAGGATCTATCCTATTCACATGCAGAATTCCTTTGTACAATCAAGCATATATATTCAATCACACACCTGCATATAATTTACATATTGATCACGTGCCTCAATGCGTGTGACCTATCCTATTCACATGCGGAAGCCGTATTTTCATACAATCAATTATTCAGTGACACATACATATAAATTTACATATTGATCACACGCTCAGTGCGTGTGATCTATCCTATTCACAAGCAGAAGTCATATACATATATATATACTCGTGATATATATCATATCCTAGCCTATGTTCCCAACAACAAGACCAATCTTTAATCTGTATGAAGCCGACAATTCTAGAGTATGACATATACATATATATATAGCAACTGTACAAAACAATGCTATACCAAAAGAATCATATACATATATATATCCTGACAAAATACATATATCAATACTACCCACGCGAACAATGCGTGCGGTCTATAAGTCTGTCCGCCTCCCTAAGATGAAGTGGAAGCGCTCCCGATGCCTATACCACCTGTGTCTGTAACATTTAACATTGGGGTGAGTCAAACGGACTCAGTGAGAGGCTTTCCCATCCCTGGTGTAGTAGCGAGTACCACTACAACTGGGGAAAAGGAGCCAATCACAAACACATACGCATATAACGGGCTTAAATTTCCATATATTAAGTGGTCACGCAAATAGCATATATCATATCCACCACATAGAATTTAAAGCATGGTTTTACATACGTTCAAATTCATACATTCATCATATCATAATTCAACATATAACTTCATGTGGATATCCATGTTCAAATAACCGTAATCATAAACTGGCCCGAAGGCATATCTCCGTTAGGAGAGAATCTGGCCCGAAGGCATATCTCACGTGAGTGTTATAGGAACCTAGTTGATCATTCTAGGAACCCCTGGCCCTAATACTTTACTTGGAACACTAATTTGACTCCAAGACTTCACTCGGAGCATAGCCGGCGACTCATCTGACCTTGGTTTATCCAAGGCAATAGCCACAACGTGGTGTACTCATATACTTTGTATTTCTGCGAGTTTGACTCAAGATAACAGACTCAATCTACCCGGACCATTCGTGATAGACTCGGTTCCCACGTTGTACCATAAATGATCCCTATGGACCACTACTTGTTCATTTTACTTCTTCTTAGGCAAATCTAGATTTCCAAGTGGTTTCTAATTCGGAATCTCTTGGTTCAAAACAAAGTCACCTATGTTTATTTTCTTTAAGGGTTTACATACCTAACCACACTTTTCAAATAATAATCAATGAGGTTTGTTTCTAGTACCACAAGACCCTCACAAATAAAATTGACTCGATCCTACCCCCGATATCATATAGGTCCCGAGGACCTTCTTTCCATATAAGGCTCCTTGAGCCACCATCACATTTTACAGCTCACATATATACATATAGCACGTTATCACATATATTATAATTTAGGAACAACAATAGCATGTTATCTATTATATGATTCCTACAACTAGGCAAGAAGGCAAACCATATATCCACATCTGCAGTCAACCCTATAGGACAAGGATGGGAAAGCCCCTCACCTGGTTGGCCCCTCTGATCGGCTCTCGGTGTGCCCGAAGGTCCACTCACTGTATGGTGCCCTATACACATATACTTGAGAGATTCAGAAGCTTGAAAATTCAACCACTATCGTGTACATGCAACGCTAATGCTCATGTTCTCTCTAATAAATTCCATAGACTAGTTGTTGGCTTGGAATGCCCTCAACTAGTTTTCGGACACCTAGCATGCTTCTATTCGTGTCCAACCCTTGCTTAATCACACTATTCGGAAGCTTTGACTTGGGAATGCAAGGTTACCCAATTCCACCTCTATGTGTCCATATGAGATTCCCATTACCCAAGTCTTGAATTTATGGCTCAAGAGAGTCATAAATTCTACTTGTCCAAAATTTCCATTTACCGAAATAGCTTTCAACACTTTACCTACATATGCATACACATATCCGGACACGCGTAAAATTGGAAAATTGTCTCTTTTTCCCCGAGTTGGGTTCCGGGTGAGACGGTGAGTACTCGGGTTTTAATCCCTCGTACATTCCAATAATTTTAACAATTATATAATTACCATTCAACCTCTCAATGCACCCCAAATCAGTCCACAACACCCTTAAACATTACCAATCATATTTTTCTACAAGTTTCCCAACTCGGATAAATTCCCATCAATTTAGTTCCGGTTTCTAAGCTTCCAACTCACTTCATAACATTCAAATACTTCAATTTAGGTCCCAGAGTACTCAGATTGAATAAAATGGGGGTTTTCCAAAAATCCCTAAAATTGATAAAATTGGGGTTTGAGAGTCTCGGGACTTCTCACCTCGATTCAACCAGTTAGAAGGACGATATAGAGTAGAGGAGACTCCCAGCCACCTTCCCTGGTGAAGAGACGGCGTTTTCCGGCGAGAAACGATCTCCCTCTTGGTTTCTCTCTCTAGCCCATCACTCTCTCTCCTCCAGCCACAACGACGGCATTTTCCGGCGAACGGCAAATCCGGCTCTCTTCGCACGTCTGGCCCCTCTCCTCCGTGCGTCTTCTCCGTCGCGTTTCTCAGCTTGCCGAACGCCTCCCCCTCTCTCTGTGTCTCTCTTCCGTCGTTCTTCCCTCTCTCATGATCTATCCTCTTTTCTTTTTCCTCTTATTCCCCTTTTCTTTTCTTTTATTAATATATATATAATTAATTAATATATACTTATCACAAAAAAAAAGAAAAAGAAACCTGATATAATAATAATTAAAAAGAAATATAGAAATATTAGGATTTAGAAAAAAATTTATATTTACAACATAATAAGTGATAGGCTAGTGTGTATTAATTTTTTTATCTCATTTTCCACTTCTAAATTAATTAATTTAATTTAATTAATGATGCTAGTTAAAATATTCTCGGGTATTACACGGATCGGGTCGAGTGAGGATTCGTTCGAAAGCTCGCAGAGAGACAAAGAGAATGAAATGAAAATGACTCTCATCGGAGGTCACACGAACCCGTACTTGTGGCCCAAAGTGGGCTAGGTGATCATGATGGAAGCATGATATTTTGTTCACATTCCAAGTCCCACATTGCTTGCGTCAATGATGGGAGCTCTCTCATCCTCCTATAAAGGGGAGTGACTCCACACGTTTCTAGTTGCTCATTCCATGTGTTGGAAAGCTCGCAGAGAGACGAAGAGAACGAAATGAAAATGACTCTCATCGGAGGTCACACGAACCCGTACTCGTGGCCCAAAGTGGGCTAGGTGATCATGATGGAAGCATGATATTTTGTTCACATTCTAAGTCCCACATTGCTTGCGTCAATGATGGGAGCTCTCTCATCCTCCTATAAAGAGGAGTGACTCCACACGTTTCTAGTTGCTCATTCCATGTGTTTGGAAAGGGGGGGTTCCGTTTGGGAAACCCCACTCAGTATAATATTTCTCTCTTTCTCTTGAGTCCTCTTCCGCGCATCAGTCGTGGACATGTGGCTCTACTTCTCGTAGGTAGAGTCCTCCGTTTGTTGCGGCCCTTTTCGGAGCTCATTGATTGTAGGTTAGCCCTGGTGGAGCAGAGGCACTGGCAAGATCCAAGGTTTTAGCGATGGCGTCCAGGTTAGTAGCTTTCACAATTTATATTTTTGCTTGGATTTATTTTCGGTTTTTCTTTTAGGTCCCTGGGTCAGGTAGGGTCATGTGAATCCAGGCCTTTCCCTACATTGGTATCAGAGCCTGGTTATGCTAGAGCTTTGTTCTCCAGGGATTGATGAACCGAAAAGGGTTAGGAACATGTTTAGGTCTTGTATGATTTTTATTTAAAACATAGGAACATGCTTAGGTTCCCAGTTTTATTCAAATGTTTTAATTTTAATTTAAAACATGTGATAGTCAAATATTGTAGGATAGGATCCCATAATTTTTGAATTTAAATTATATGTGTTAATTTTTTAATTCAATATTGATTGGTATCCCATACCCTAAAACCTAGAAACATGTTTAGGTTCCCCATTCAATATTAAAGACCCTAAATTGCATGCATGTATATATTATTTAAGGTATATGTACCCTACGAATTAGATATATAGTTGTGGATGTATGCTACTGCTTTGGGGAAGGGGAAAGTTGACTAACGGGGATGACGTTGACCGGCCGGGAGGCTGACGGAGTTGCCGCCGCCGGTAGACGATCAGCTGTCGGCGCCGCCGAATACCATCGCTGGCGGTGAAGGTCCGGCCGCTTGCGCCGCCGTGGACCACCGACGACGGCGATCGGCTGGTGGTTTATCGGCGACTGCGCGGTCGCCAGCGGAGGTCCGGCGACCTGCGCTGCAGCTGGGGACGTTCGTCGGTGACGGAGGTCCGGTGACCGCCGCCACCAGGGACGTCAACCCGCCGGAGGTTTGACAGTAGCGGCACCGGCGCTGCCGCTGGCCGCCGATGCCGGCAGAGGACCGGCGACCTCCGCTGCCGGTGCCGGTGATCGGCAACCGCCGCCGCCACCGCCAGTGGTCGGTCGCAATTGGCTGGCGCGGCCGTTGCCTGGTCAACGTTGACCGTTTACCAGCGTCGCAAAATTTTCTGTTGCGCATAATTTCTCCGCTTTAGCTCTGATTACGACGATTTTTAAGTCGTTTTTCTCGTCTTAGCGACACGAATCCAAATTTGGGGAGAAATTGGGGTGAATTGGAGTCTAAAGAGCGGCTATGACCATCTCTTGACTCATTCACATACACAACGAGAGAAAAGATTTAAGCGGTTTGTGATCATTTAAATTATCTTAAGCATTTTACTCGAGTGGGAGATAGAGGTAGGATGTGGCAAACCCATAGCTCAATGTAAATGCTTATCCACGTGGGAATTTAAATAGTAAGTGACTATTTAAATGATCGTAAGTCGTTGTAATCAAGAGGAAGTTCGAGGTCGCGCCTGTGGCGACTCGATGTCCTTCTTGATCGATTACATAGTGGGAATCCAAAAGGGATTTTTAATAGTATGTGACTATTCTATGCAAATTGTTGAGTCAAGCAGAGAAAGGTGTACATATATAGGTTCTCTGTGTGATGAGGGTGGTTGACCCTACTTCTCGAATGCAGAGACTGACTATATCTACACTCGTCTTGCGTTTATTACAATTTTCCAGAGTTGTGTGTTGTGTAATAAGGAGCTGTGTAATTAGTGTTAGCGTTTAGGATTGACTGATAGTATAACTACAAAACTTGTAAACGTAGATCACATTAGAGATATCGCTTTGGTGACACTGTTGCCACCAAACTGAGGCAGCTTACAATCTAGTTTGATGCTTCCTAGATGCGCTCTGACAAGAGAATGAAGAAGCATCTAAGGGAGAAATCAAACATAATTTGGGAGTGAGAGTAAGCCTGAACACTCCCCACTGGTAAACAGTGAATTCAAATTGTTGTCAGATCTCTTCCCTCCTATTGGGAGTGCATATAGGTCATTTCGTCCTTCACTAATACCATCAAGTTCCTTGATGATATTAAAACACCACCTAGTGCACAAAGATTAGTGGCATAAGGCTGCAAAATCTATCGAGCACGTAGCCTAAGTGGCTAAAGTTACTTAGAGCTCTAGGCTCCAAGAACAAGGACAATGGGTCCAAGAGATGAGGTGCTAGGAAGAGAAAGGGTAAGTGTAAAGTAAGTAGCCTCAGTTCAAAGGAATTACAGGAGAGGAAAAGAGATTTTGGCCAAGGTCAAATGTTGCTTGTGCCGTTCCATAAGGCACTATGCGCAAAAATTGCTTGCAGCAATCATTTTCTTCTCACGCATGAACATTGGTTCATGGAGCTCCGTCCTCTGCCCAATGGGTGCATAAGTATCCTCGTGGGACCAAAGCATTATTAAAGTTAAGAGGTTGAGCAACTACAAAAACGAAGTTGCGTAGTGGTCACTCTTTATCTTTATATATGTTTTGTGTTCTAGATACTGAACGGAACTCAATATTAGCTGTTTTTCCGTGAAAGAACTTAGGATATAATGTGATCCACATATTTATCATATCTCCTTAGTGTTAATTTTTGATTTTATGACAATGGTTGTGTTGAGATACACTTCGAATTACATTCCCGTAATTCAACTAGTTGCTTTGCTGCGTCTTCCTATGTGGTTGATACATCTATTTGGCAAGTGTGTGTGGGACGCAATTACGTATTAGCAAAGGAGAATTTGTGAGGACAAATTCCCAATGCTAGTTTGTAAGCGTTGCCTTACAGACAAAGCAACCTAAGAACCATTCATTCATGAAATCAGAAAATCCGCTTTCATCAAATTAGTCCACTCGGACATCAGCGGTCCAATAAGCGTAAGGGCAAGGCAAGCGGCCTAGTATTTTCTCACAGTTATGTGATCAAATTAGGATAGTTAAACAACTAACTATTCCACACACTCCACAGCAAAATAAGTTGCTCCTGGAGTTGGTTAAGTTGATAATGACTCAAGTGAATGTTCCCATTGGGGAGATGTTTTACCAACAGTCACTTTTGTACTTAACCATGTGCCGTTCCAAATTATGTGAGTGACTCCTTATGAGTTCTAGTTAGGTAAAAGACCTGATTAGAGTATACTGAGACCATGAGGGTATACGGCATACTTGATCCTTCCTATGAGTATGGGAAGCTTGACCGTAGAGGCAAGTAGGGTGTCATGGTAAGATAGCTTGGTCACTCTAAAGGATACGTCTTCATTAGCGAGAATGAAGACACTCTGGTCACATAATTTGAGTCTATGTATGTAATGGTCCTTAAGACAAACTTTTCTAGAGTAAGGGAGACAGATTTTGGGATGTCATCTTTGTTGAAAGGAGGCGGATCTTCAACATGTTGAGAGAAGTGTATAGACACATCTCCAGTTGTTGAGTCTAGTGGGAGTAATGCTTAAGAGGAGCATATCTTCCACGAAGCACAATCCAAGAGGAGTACTAGAGGAGTAACAAAAATTATCAAGTAGAGCTTTAGATAGCTAAGAAGGCTCTCTCCGGCCCTACTAGAATAATGTGGACTAAAATGATGGAAGAAGAAAAGACTAAGTCTATAAGGACATACCAAGTATAAGACTTGGTGAATCTGCCCCGCGTCACAAAGCATTTTGAGAACAAGTGTTCTCTCAAAAGTTAAGGGAGGTAGATTGGTCAATCGACCACTACTAGGCACATTAAGCAGTGAAGAAGTACACACAACAAGAAGGTATCGACTGTGACGAAACCTTCTCGTTTGTTGTGTGGTTAGAGTATGATTCTAGCTTTGGTCACCAGTTTAAGTCTGGGAGTATATCGATTAGAATGTCAAGACCGCTTTATTGTATGGAAAACTAGGTGAAGGGATCTATGTGGACAAGCACATAGGTCTCATGGCAAAAGGCCAAGAGCGTAGAGTATGCCGACTCCAAGGATCTGTCAAGATCTCACATATTCATCTAGACTCGTGGTAATTGACCACTTAATCCATTTCATGAAAGCTGAGAGTATTTCATTACCCTCACGCTATATGTAGAAGACATATGGCTAGCTAGAAATAAAACAGAAGCTGCTTTAGCCAATTAAGGATGGCTATCCTTTCATCTTTTATGATAAAGGAAATAGTTTAGACAATGGGAGTCAAGATTCATGGAGAATGCTCCAAGAATTGACTCACTCTATCATAAGAATCCTATGAAGAAGAGATTCTTGGCGGATCCCATTTGAGGGGACCGGAACCTGAGTGACGTGCTAGTAGCAAGAGGCAAGAGTTTGAGTCTTGCCACACGTCTGTAGACTAAGTCAGAGATGGAGTCATTGGATGGTATTTTCATACATGTAGTTGGTAGCTTGAAGTACAATGAGGAGTGTACTAGCTCCAACGTGCTTTTTTTTGTAGCCGTTTTCCTTCATTTAATGCAGGTGCGTTTCCGAGAGTTGCTATCATTAGCCTCAATTAAGGATTTTCCGAAAAGGCCTTTTGGTGTCTTCGTGTGAGTCTTGGGTTTCCCAGGGCTTTTTAGTCTTTGTGCCTCCGATTTTCGGGTGATGGATCTAGGCCGTCCCCTCTCTCCACTTGTTTGGCCAGACCAACTGGTTGTAGTCTAAGATGGGTGTACTGGATAATTGTTTTATCCGTTAAGGGATTTGAGGGGGTAGAGATTTTCGAATCGTCGCGCCTTTGTGCTACCTATACATATCCAGCGTTTGAAAGTTTTTGCTGTTTACCTTTTCTTTTCAACAGCTCTGTCTCCTTGCTTCATTTTCTTTCTCTGGTCCTTGTACCCTTTCTCCTTCATTTGAGTTTGTACTGAGATCTTGCCATGGCCGGTGACGATGACGGCTTTTTCCCTTTCGATTTCACTGACTTGGGGGATCTTCCTTCTTCTTCTCCTCCTCCTCATCCTTCTCTTAGTCGTACTCATGACAATAGTCAGAGTAGGGGGAAGAAGTCTGGGCAAGACCTTTCTCCAGGGGCAGTTATTGAAGCTTCCATCATAATGCCTGGTGGAGGTGGGAGAGATACTCGGCTGCCTGTCCCGCCATCTCCTAATAAAGCCCGTCGGCAAGAGGATCCCAAGAGGAAAATAAGGAGGAAAGATGGGAGAGAAGACGGTGGTGGTTCTCGGGGGACATAGAGGAGGGAGGTTGCCGCGGCGGTGGACCCCAAGAATAAAGAAGGAGGGTTCAAGAGACCTTCCGGTGCAAGTTCGAGGTCGTGGTCTCAAGTTCCTCCTGTGCCTATTCGACAATCACCTATGAAGGTGGTTCTGTCTACTCGGTTTGCGGCTCAAAGTTCTGCTGGTGGATCTGATGAACCTGCCAGCAAACAAGCTCAACGGGCGGTCGAGGAACCCCCGAGTAACTCTCCTGCGAAGGAAAGGGTCACTGCATGCAAGAGAATGGTTGAGGCTCCGTCTGGAGGGGCCAGGGTTGGCGAGGCGGCTCGAGAGGCCGGGGCCCTCTCTAGTGGAGGGAATGTAGTGGTGAGTCAAATGGCCACCACAAAAGACGTTTCTTTGGGGTTGAATGTCAGCCCTTCTAAGCTTGTCGAGCCGCTGCAGGAAGAGCCTTCTTTCGAGTTGGTAGCTTTGCGCAAGCGCTTTCCCGTGGAGATGGGAGAGAGGAATGCTAGGGGGTTGGACACCACCCCCTGAATCTTGCTATTTGTGGCTTCGGTAGAGGTGTCGTGGCATTGGCTGACTTCCGCCAAGCTGGCATTGCGTGGGAGAAACAACTAGTAAGTTGCTTTGTTCTGCCGTGCTATTTTTCACCGATTTTTTGTGGTCTTTTCCTTGCTTGCTGACATTTTTATTTCCTGTAGCATGAAGCTCGTCTCGTCAGGGACCGGCTTCTTGGAATAGTGACCGCTAGGAGTTCAGCTCTAGAGGCCACTAAGAAAAATTTTGAGGACGTGCGCGGACAACTGTCCGCGAAGGAGCTGGAATGCGAGGACCAAGGTCATGAGACAAGGTCCTTGACTCATGAGGTTGCTCGTCTTATGGCCGAGGGTGCTCAGCCTTGTGAGGTCAAGCTTCTGCGATATGAGTTGGAGAGGAATCGCAAGGAGCTTAGCTTATCGTCCGTCGGGAGGACGCCGAGAAGCGCCGGCATGAGTTACACTCTCTTCGCGAAGCTTTGAAGAGTGATGAGGCTCGCGCCAGCGAGAATATTGCTGGCTGGCTGGAGGTCGAGAGCAAGGTGGCCGATGTCGTCAACCTTCAGGGAGAATTGTTGGCGCAGAGAATGTACGACATGCTGCTGGTGGTCGAGCAACTTGAGCGTCTTGCAGGGAGAGGTTCTCAGTTGAGTGGGTGGCTTCTTTGCATCCTTCTATGAAGCTTCTTGATGGTGAGCTCAGAGGTCGGTTGTAGACTAACTCTCCTTTGAACCTTGCTTATCTTCGCCGGTTGGCTGACCGCCCGCTCGACCACTAAGTGCTTTTCGTTATTGGTGGGCGTGCTCTGGGGATTGGAGCAAATTCTCAGCAGCTAGCTGAGGCGGGGCAGAGGAAGCCATCGGGGGATGTTGGCAACGTCAAGTCTGCAGGGGCTGAAGCCATTGTAGATCTTAGGAATGCCCATGAGTAGGTTTATGTAGAGTTTTAGGCTTTGCTCCTTGTAATAGGCGGACACCTTACTCATTTTTTGATATTAATGAGAATTCATGTTGATTTTAACTTTCTCTCTTTTTACTTGTGGGCAAAAAGGTTATGTATGAGTACAGTTTCTGGTTAGCTCATCTTTTCACTTCTGGGTGAAAAGATTTTTGTAAGGGTACCGTGTGATCAGGACGGTCGTGTACTTTTGCTAGTGTGTTTTGTGTGAATGTTCGTTATATTTTCACGCCCGAGGGGTTTTCAACCGTGCTTTCGGGGGAATATTAGCTTGGCCTTAGAGGCTCTTTAGCGTTTCTTTTGGGCAGTCGGCCCATTGCTGCTTGTTGGAACATATGCGAATACTTTGCAGATTTAGGCCATGTCTCTTTTTCAGAAAGGAATACTTCGATTTATGATAAACAAAATGGTTACATTCGAGCAGCCTTGGTCAGGCTAAAAGTAAACAAAATGACTACATTTGAATAACCTTAGTCAGGCAGGCCTTAGTCAGGCTAAAAGTGATAATCCTAACTTTTGAAGTAAACTGTGACGTGTGTGATTTGACCGAGAGGCGTTCTAAGCATGCAAAGTGCGTTTTAGAGCTTAGGTGGAGGTTCGGTCCGGGCGGGCGGACTCCTGCTTTTTTCCTCCTGAGTATTTACCCTCGGGGGGTTCCTCGTGTGATTCTCTAGGACCAAGGCGAGTGACCTTGATGGTCTTGATTAAGCTTGTTGTATAGCATGCTCGCGCTAGTTTTTGATCCGCCATGATTTCTCCAACTCCATGTGGCATTAGGAACTTCATAGTCAGCTGTGTGGTGGACACTACAGCTCTGAGTTTGTTCAGGGACGGCCGCACCAAAATGGCATTGTACGCTAAAGGTGCTGAGACGATGATGAAATCTACGTCCAGGCTTGCAATCTTTGGTAAAGTGCCCATAGTCGTCCAGGCTGTTATGATTCCTTCTGCAAGAACTTGGGCTCTAGAGAACTCTATGAGTGTACTGGGGATGGGCCTTATGTTGGCCTCATGCAACCTAAGCTTCTTAAAGTTGTCGAAGTAGAGGACGTCCGCCGAGGATCCTTGGTCTATCAGGACTCGTTTGACCTCGTAGTTAGCAATGATTGTGGTCACTACCATGGGGTCATTGTGGATTGGTCCTTCAAGATTTGTGAGGTCGAACATGGTGGGATCTCCTTTGGGCTCTTCGCTTCTCTTTTTATGCTTTGGGGCATAGTCGAGGGCGAGTATGGAATGTTCCACCCTTTTCTTGTTTTGTGGTTGCGAGGTAGTTCCTTTTTGCAGTCTGCCTGCGATAACGTTGATAATCCCGCGAGTAGGTGCTTGGTCGGTAGCCTCTCTCGAATGCTCCGCATTAGCTCTGCTCTCCTCTTTGACGTATCTGCCCAACTGTCCTTGACAGATTAGATCCTCGATCTGATCTTTCAAGTGAATGCAGTCTTTGGTCTCGTGTCCATAATCTTTATGGAACTGGTAGTACTTGGACTCGTCCACTGGTTTTCCAGTTTTCCGCATCTTAATTTGTGGAGGGAAATTGAGCATGTTTGAGTGATAAACTTCCTCGAGGACCCCGACGTGGGACTTATTAAGGGGAGTGTAGCTGGTGAATTGTCCTCTGGGAGGCGTTCGAGGTCGCGATGGTAAGCGTTTTCTGTTATTTTTCTCCTTGGAGTTTTGGATATCTGTTGCCATCTTTTTGTTCTTCTTCTCAGATCGCTCCATGTCGGATCTACTTATCAGGAACTTTCTCATTTTGTACTTGGCAATCTGTGCATTTTCTTCCTGGATGAACCATTCCGCACGGTCCATCAATTTCTGTAAGGTAGAAACAGGACATCTGTTGAGTTCCCCGTAGAACTGCAAACACCGAAGGCCTTTCTTGATGACGAAGATTGCAACGGCATCTTGGAGGCCTCTGACTTGGAGTAAGAGTTTGGTGAAGCAGGCCAAGAAGGCTTGTATGGTCTCTCCTTCTTCCTAGTGAAAATCGATAAAGGAATCCTCATTCTTTTGATATTCTTTACTGTTGGTGAACTGGGTGAGGAACTTCTGTGCCAGCTGCTCGAAGCTGTGGATCGAGTTTGTGGGCACTAGTGAGAACAACCTCAGTGCTGCCTTCTTTAAGGTTGAGGAGAAGACTCGGCATTGCTAGTCGTCCGTCATGCCGAGTATTGACATAGCCGAATTAAAGGTGTTGATGTGATCTCGTGGATCAGTCTCTCCGCCATAGGGTTTTATATGGAAAGGCATCTAGAAAACCAATGGGTACATGTTCAATCATGACTTGCTGGGTGAAGGGGTGTCTCCCTTTCCCTTGGAAGTCAAAGCCGGGCCAATGATATTCTCCTGAGTGAGTGGACATGCCGTAAGGGGCATACGGGTTGTAGGCTCATGCCTAAGGCATATGCAGATAAGATCCTAGTGGGTAGTTTGGGATTGGTGGTCATGGGTAATCCGCGAGCGGGCGCACTGCTTGCCCAGCGACCATTGTCGGCCCCGGTGGGATCGATGGCGGGGGAGCTGGTGCTGTCAGTGATAGTCGTGTGAACTCCATAGGTAGAGTCTCGAATCGTATCGCAGGCTAGCCGGTAGAGTCATTGGAAGGTCCTGCGGGCGCGCTATGCAGTGCCGCCGATAATTGGATGCCTACGCTTGGTTGTGGGCAGTTCCTGTCCTCGTCCCATTGTTGTTCACATATGGCCGCTATTTTTGCCTCTAGTCGGGCTAGCTCCATCTCTCGTGAGGTCCTTGCTGGCTTTATAATTTCTTGGTTTCCGATTGAAAGTCAAGGGTTATGCGGCATGCCATAAGGATTCTGAGCATATGCTTCCTCCTTGGCTGCTGGTGTCTGGACCACGGTTTCTGTAATAGCCACCTATGTCGTTTAGGTGTTCTGCGGCTGGGTTGTGTTCGAGCCACCTGCTTCTGCTGTGACAACTTCAGCTGTTCCCTGTCTGTTTCTTGTACAGCGCCTTAAAGCGCTTGTGTCGGTCATGGCTGTAGGGGCATTTGAGTCAGTCATTTCCTGATGTTTCATTATTGAAAAAATAAAAAAATGCCAGTTTCCGAGTGTTAGGCGGATACTCCTACTTCCCGAAAAAGAAATGCCGTTCAGAGGCAGAGTACGCAAAGCATTATGGTCTGAGGAAGACCACGGTGGGCGCCAATGTAACTGTCGTTTTTGGTTCAGACAATTTTAATTTGTGAATAAGGACCGCAAGGGGTCGTAACCTTGGGGGACTTGTCCTTAGGTGAGAACTTAGGTGCCTACGTACCCCTGTGAAGGGATCAAAGTCCATGTAGTTCGTCGTTGTGACGTCTATTAGAGTCGTTAGGCAAGGCGGTTACCTGTATTGGGCCGTGTGCAGCTAAGACGTGCGTAAGGTACTCCGGGCGGGGGAGCCACTCATAGGAGGTTGCCTTAGGTTACGGGAGAGCAAGGGTCTCTTAGAGCTATCGGGAGCTCTGTTTGAGGGAATCTTCGGGACAAAGATATGTCGGATGATGGCCGAATGGTGGTGATGCCGTGGGCTAAGCTCTTGAGTTGATAGATAGATGTATGGAGCAAAGTAGGCTAAGAGTAGCTTCTGTATGTTCAGAGTACGTGTTACTTGCCTCTTGTTCTTATGTCCTTAAGTCCCCCGGGTAAGGTCCTTTTTATACCAAGTGTGGGGAGGACGTGCTCGACCCACGTTCTCGTCGGACGTGGGTCGTCCCATGATGCTTAGGGGCTCTCCACGTCTCTTGGACGGGAGCCCGGGAGAAGAGACGTGGGTACTGGCCACATAGGGGTTAGATGAGTGGTGCCACGTGTCACGGGTTCAAGCTACCGTTGAGCTTCTGGAAGCACAATGCCATGTGTCCCAAGGTGGAATATTCCGTAGTTACAACAATCATATTCCGTGATTTTTCTTTTGATGGGCATATTTTGTGACTATATGTCAATCATATATCAAAATCAACTATTTTTATTTGAATTATGTTGTTTCCTTTTTTTTAAAATCAATTTTCCTAATTCATTCGCACAAGTGAAATATATGCGATTGTGATATGAGTTTATATATTTAATTTATCCCATATTTAATTTTCTGGATAGTATGTACTATTTTAAAAGTTCAAATTGTAAATTAAATAATTCAATTAAATGTATTTGTGAATGTTATCGGCATATAATATTTTCATCAATATTATCTCAATTATCTGTACTTACTCAGCAATAGCTGAAATTTTAGTACCTCTGGAATTGGAGACTACTTTAAGAAAAAATAAATATGGGATAAATTTATTTGAACATAGATTAGAATGCTTTGGAACATAAAAAATAATAATAACTTATGTCCATGATCATTGTTGATTGCAAGATGCTGAACCAAATTATAGAAAAATTGGGAAGCTATGTGAATATGCTGCTAAGAACCCGTGGAGAATTCATAAGGTTATATTATTGATGTGCTTAGTTTTATTATTTAAAGTGTTTTCAATATTGTTAGTCATTTTATTGATGGCGGGGTAATGCTATAGAGTTATCAAGAATTAAAATCTCAAGACATATCTAATGGGTTTGCAACGGGTGAGTTTGATCTCTTGATAACTCCAAATACTCACCCTTTATGGTGTGCTATGTTATCTTCAAGAGTCACATATTTCACTGAATGTATTTTTATTTTTGTTTCTTTTACCAAATTAGAGCAATATTTGTTGATTATGTTGTTGGTGTCCTAGGGTTATGTTTGGTAGACGGAATGAAAATGAGAATAAGAATGGGAATGGGTTTACTATGTTTGTGTCACGACCCAAAATCGGGAGTACGTGACCGGCACGGGAATAGACTTTTACCTCTAAACCCGTAAGCCTTTCCCTGTAACATAACTATAACTACCCTGCTATATGATCAATATATATATATCATAATAGTGGTCACACCTCACTGGTGGCCTAATTAACCTGCAATACGCGGTTCGCTCAATACCGCTGTGAAGACCGGAGACTCCGACGGGAGTCGCCACCAAATTCTCAATCAAAATTTGGAGAAAGAAAAATAAGTTCAAAGGTGGGGCGAAATGAATTTTCATAAAATGTTGGGTTCGGGAGTCTGATTGGGATGGAGGGAAGGTGTTAGGCACCCTTCTTCCCCCGTCCGAAGACGGTTACCCTAAAAATTAATATTAAAATTATTTGGCCTTAAAAATGTATATAATCATGGGGGGAAATGAGAAAAGAAAGAGGGAGGGCTTGACCTAGGATAAAATCCTAGGGCCTACGTACCCTCAAGGAGGGATCAAAGCCCATGTAGTTCCTATGACATACAAGTGTGTGAGTGAGGGGAGGCTCATCAAGTGGATACTCAGATGGCCTCCCAGTGCAATGTACCAAAAGAGACCAATGCCTTTCGGTACATATCTACCACACAACCAATCAAGAATATGAAAAAGTGCATGTGCGAAGGCTCATCAGGCGTAATACCCAGATGACGTGAAGGCTAATGCTCCTACAAACACAGAAGTCTCTTGGTGCCACTAGATTATAAAAATTGCTAAGTAAAAAAAACACTTTTTATCCCCCATGGACAGGGGTCGTGATGGGTAGCCTTTACCGTCGCGACGCATGGAAGAAGGCGTCGCGACGGCTTCTCTACCAGGAGGGGGTCGCGACGGGTTGAGAATCCGTCGCGACCCCTTTCGTTTTGTGAGAAGAAGAAAAGGCATAAAAAAGAAGAGGGTGATACTTTTTGTGTACGTGAATCAAATGTTGGATGGAATGCCAACACTGAGGGATCACAACCCGAAAGGAATGGGTCTATACAAGAATGAAAAAGTGGTTCCCAACCATCACATGAGTTTGAGTAAAATCAAAGGAGTAACGAAATATTATTCATAGTGCGTATTCTACCTGCTTGCTTCTTATTTTTTATTTCCAGCCTTTCTGTTTGTCAAATTTCCGGTCCCCTTTCACTGTGAGGCAGGGTTTATTTTATAGTAGGCCAGGAAAACTATTCCAAGCAAGAAATTCGGCCATTAATGGCACACCCGTCGTGACGCCTACCATTTACCGTCGCGACGGGTATCGCGCAGATACGATCCCGGATTCGTCATAAATACTCAGCCCGTCGCGACGTATGGACGTATCCGTCGCGACGGGTATTACTCTGATTGATCCCCTCATAAATGCAGGCTTTGTCACGACGTATCCATTACCGTCGCGACGCCTCTTCGCTATTTCACATTCATTTTTGTTCTCATTTTTATATTATATTTTCAGCCGGTCAAAGTGAGGTGTTCACAAAGTCCCCTCTTTACTTTTCTTTTATTTTTGTTAAAGGAACAAGTAAAGAAACAAAATGAAACCGAACTTGATCATATATTATTTTTTATTGCTTTTCCCTTCTTTTGGGTACAAAATATAAAAGGATAAAGTCAAACAAAATCCTACGGTCTCTATATGGCTTCAACCTACTCGTTACCGCTGCCTTCTTCGTCACTCTTGGAGTGTTCTTGGGGCATGGGTGTGGGGACCACGTCCACAAATAGGTGGAAATGCCTTAGTAGGGATCGCATTCCCCCTTGCAACCCCCGGATGTCACCTCGGAGTCCTATTATCTCTTGCTCCTGGCGCTGGATCTGTCCTCTTTGCTCCCGAATCACTAGTGTTAGAGCTTCAATTCACCCCGCCTCTGATCCTGCTGGGGCGCTCTGTTCCTGGGGGTGATCCTGCTGCGAAGGTTGTTGCCTATGTTGGGGAGGGGGTTGCGGCTCTGAGTTATTCAGAAGGATGTCCGCCCAACCTTGATTAGTGGGGAAGTAAGCCATATCTTGATCCTTCTTCATATAATAAGTAGTGGCCACCTCGAAGTAGTCCAGTGCTCAGCGGGCGACTTGATAGCGTTCACAGAAGGCGGTAAGGAAATGAGGGAAGGCAATGGCGATAGGAGGGTTTCGAGATCCTGGCTCCAGCCTAATGTCGTTGGCGTTGTTGCGGAATTCCCTCCACATAATGGTGGGGAAGCAGAGCGGTGCCCTCCTCATGATCAGGAGGATGAGGACGCTTAACTTCATACTCAAGGATTCCCTGTGTTTTACGGGGATGACATTGCTGGTGAGGAAATTCTGCCAATTCTTGGTCAAGTTATGGGTACCACTTCTTTTGAGATCGCCGCTTCTGGACTCCCATGCGTCCTGCCCAAGGAAAGTGAGGGCCACCGTGATGCGAACCCACTGGGGATTGATCCCACGAACCCACAATCAATCTGAAATATACGTACCCCAAGAAAGCTAAAAAAAGGTCGAACGATTCACTTGAAGCCTTGAACTCGAACGAACAAGGACCTAAAGTGTTAAAAGACACCACAAGGATGATCAAACCTTTATAAGTCTGTTAGTTCAATGAAGAACCCTAGAGAGAATCCACTCCCAAGATGAATAATCAAATTCTCATATAATTCAAAACTTAACTTGTAAATGTTGGGTACAATGCTTTATGTAGGAAAACAAACCCTAGGTTAATTTAATAAAATAGGAAACCTAATCCTAATGATTCTAAAATTTAAAAGATAACTTAAAATTCAAAATAAGCAACTAATAATTCTCAAAATTCGCACTAAATAAAAAATCCTAATTATTATCACCATATTAATCCCAAAATGTGATTAATTAGGCCCAAAAGAATCTTCATATATGTAGTACTTGGTCTAAACTCTTTAAGGTTAAGTCTTTAAGCCCAATTCAGGTTGAGGAACTCCAGTTTCAGCCCTTAATAAACTAATGACGTTTTCATCATTATTTTCTGGTCCAATCGCTAATTGCTTCTCCCAAGTCTCTCGCGCTAGCCCAATTAACGCTTCATTGATCTTCTTAGCTCGAGTTCTTGTGATTGGTCCACTTGGAATTTGTAACGGGTCTTTAGCCTGCTCAACCGCGTCATTCCCACTCTCCTCAAAAGGATTCATCCTCGAATCTTCACCTACATCAAAAGAAGATAAATCAGCAACATTGAAAGTGGCACTAACATTATATTCACCAGGTAAATCAATCTTGTAAGAATTGTCATTGATCCTTTCAGGTACTTGAAATGGTCCATTGCCTCTTGGAGCTAACTTTGATTTTCTTTGATCAGGAAATCTTTCTTTTCTCATAAGCACCCACACCCAATCTTCAAAAAGAACACGCCTTCTTCCTTGGTTGGCTTTAGATGCATATTGCTCATTTTTCTTTTCAATTTGCTGTTTTACACGTTCATGAAGTTGCTTCACTATTTCAGCTTTCTTTTTCCCATCAATACTTGTCCTCTCATCAATAGGTATTGGCAATAAGTCCAAAGGGGTTAGTGGATTAAAACCATACACAATTTCAAAAGGAGAATGGTCAGTAGATGAACGTACACACCTATTATAAGCAAATTCAATGAATGGCAAGCAATCTTCCCAATTTTTCAAGTTCTTTTGAATCACAATTCTAAGCAATTGGCTTAAGGTTTTATTAAGAACTTCAGTTTGCCCATCAGTTTGTGGATGACAAGCAGTAGAAAACAATAATTTAGTCCCAAGCTTCCCCCACAAAACTCGCCAAAAACGACTCAAAAATTTTGCATCCCTATCAGAAACAATACTTTTAGGAATGCCATGAAGTCTTACAATTTCTTTAAAGAATAAGTGAGCAATATGTGTGGCATTATCAGTTTTATGACAAGGAATGAAATGCGCCATTTTAGAAAACCTATCAACAACCACAAATATGGAATTCATTCCTTTTTTTTTACCTAGGCAAACCCAAAACAAAGTCCATTGATATATCTACCCAAGGTTCACTAGGCACCGGTAATGGAGTATACAATCCATGTGGTAAAACTCTAGATTTAGCCTTTCTACATGTTATGCATTTTGCACAAATTCTTCCTACATCATGTTTCATTTTAGGCCAAAAAAAATGTTCATGCAAAACATCCAAAGTCTTTGTAATTCCAAAGTGACCCATTAATCCTCCCCCATGGGCTTCTCTCACAAGAAATTCACGCAAAGAACATTGAGGAGCACATATTCTGTTTTCTTTAAACAAAAATCCATCAAGTTTATAGAACTTTCCAAATGGTATATTTTCACAAGCAACACACGCTTCAGCAAAATCGGTATCATTGGCATGCAATTCCTTAATATATTCAAACCCAAGTAATCTAGTATTTAGAGAAGTAAGAAGAGTGTACCTCCTGGGCAAAGCATCGGCGACTACGTTTTCTTTACCTTTCTTGTATTTGATCACATTGGGAATGTCTCAATGAATTCCAGCCAACTTGCATGTCTTTTGTTCAACTTACCTTGACCTTTAATATGCTTCAAAGATTGGTGATCAGTGTGAATCAGAAATTGTTTAGGCCAAAGGTAGTGTTGCCAATTCTCCAAAGCTCTCTTAAGTGCATAGAGCTCTTTGTCATAAGTTGGATATCTCAAGGCTGCCCCATTCAGTTTTTCACTAAAATAAGCAATTGGCTTTCCTTCCTGCATTAAGACAGCTCCTATTCCAACCCCAAATGCATCACATTCAATCTCAAAAGTTTTAGCAAAATCAAGTAATGTTAAAACAGGTGCAGAACACAATTGATCCTTAAGTTTATTAAATGCATCATCTTGTGCTTTAGCCCATTTAAAACCAACAGATATTTTTATGACTTCAGTGAGTAGTGCAGCAAGTGTGCTAAAATCCTTCCCAAAACGCCTATAAAAACTAGCCAAACCATGGAAACTTCTTACTTCAGTAATACTTTTAGGTCTTGGCCAATCTTTTATAGCTTTTATCTTTTCCACATCCACTTCGATTCCATTAGCACTCACCACAAAACCAAGAAAAACAATTGTATCCAAGCAAAAGTCACACTTCTTTATGTTAGCAAACAATTTTTCTTTCCTCAAAACATCAATAACAGAATGCAACTGAGTTAGATGATCATCAAGATTCTTACTATAAATAAGAATGTCATCAAAGTAAACCACAACAAATTTTCCAATGAAAGTACGCAAAACATGATTCATCAATCTCATGAAAGTACTAGGTGCATTAGCTAAACCAAATGGCATGATTAACCACTCATACAAGCCATGTTTTGTTTCGAAAGCAGTTCTCCATTCATCCCCCTCCCTCATTCTAATCTAATGGTAGCAATATTTTAAATCAATTTTAGAAAATATAATAGATCCATGCAATTCATCTAACATATCATCTAATCTAGGAATAGGATGACGATACTTTACAGTGATATTATTCACAGCTCTGCAATCAATGCACATCCTCCAAGTTCCATCTTTCTTTGGAACTAATAGCACCGGAACAACACAAGGGCTCAAACTTTCTCTAATATATCCCTTTTCCATGAGCTCTTGCACTTGCCTTTGAAGCTCTTTCGTCTCTTCTGGATTGCTTCTATATGCTGGTCTATTAGGAATTGTTGCTCTCGGAATGAAATCAATTTGATGTTCAATTCCTCTAATTGGTGGTAAACCGGGAGGAATTTCTTCAAGGAACACATCAGCAAATTCCTGCAACAATGAACTAACAACACTAGGAAAAGAAGAGTTAACGTTGTTAGTATTTAAAAAGGACTCCTTGAAGACAAGGAGAAGTAAAGGTTGTTCACTCTCAAAAGTACTCCTCACTTCACTCTCCTTGGCGAAAAAATTCAATTTCTTTTTTGCTTCTTTCTCTCTTTTGAATATCTTTTTTTGAACTCTCAATTTCTTTCTCTTTTCCACTCTCATTTTGCAGCTCGCTCTCACTTTTTTCTCTCTTTTGAATTTCTTTTTTTGAATTCTCAATTTTTTTCTCTTTTTCACTCTTATTTTTCAGCTCACTCTCATTTTTTTCTCTCTCTTTTTTCATCTTGATTTGATCTTCAAACACTTGTTTTGGAGTCAGGGGTACAAGAGTCACGGGTTTGTCGTTCATTACAAAAGAATATCTATTGGTAAACCCATCATTCTTAACCTTTCTATCAAACTCCCAAGGCCTTCCCAAAAGTATATGCCCCGCATGCATAGGAACAACATCACACAAAATTTCATCACAATATTTGCCTATTGAAAAAGACACTAGAACTTGTTTATTAACCTTAATTTCCCCACATTCATTCAACAATTGCAACTTGTACGGTCTAGGGTGTCGAATGATAGACAAATTCAATTTCTCTACCATTGTAGTACTAGCAACATTTGTGATACTTCCACCATCAATTATCAAACTACACACTTTGTTGTTAACAAGACAACGCATGTGAAAAATGTTTTCCCGCTGCTCATTCAACTCATGTTCCTTAATTTGACAATTCAAAGCTCTTCTCACCACAAGGCATTCTCCTTCCACAGCATATTCAATTCCCAAATCACTATTATCTTCAAGCGAGGGCATTAAGCCATCATTGTCATCATCAGTCACTACTTCACGATCTTTCAAGATCATAACTCTCTTGTTGGGACATTGAGAAGATATATGACCAAAACCCAAACATTTGAAACATTTAATATCCCTATTTCTAGAAGTTTGGGAATCATAGATACCTTTACTCTTTGATGAAGTTTCCTCTTTGCCTTTAGTGCTCTCCTGTTGGAAAGTTCTTTCACCCGTCTTCTAATTTTGTTTAAGCGAATAACTTGCTCCAGAATTGAATTTTTAAAAACCTTTGGCTTGAGCTGTTTTTCCACCTTAATTGCAATTATGCACTGTCTTCTAACTCCACATAATGATGCAAATCCACAATATCAGCTATATCATTGTTCAACCCATTAAGAAATCGAGCCATTGTGGCCTCTCGGTCTTCTTGCACATTAGCTCTAATCATGTATAATTCCATCTCCTTATGATACTCCTCCACAAATGTAGAACCTTGTGTAAGAGTTTGAAGCCTTTGATAGAGTTCTCTGTAGTAATGGCTGGGAATAAACCTCCGCCTCAACAGAGTCTTCATTTCTCTCCAAGTTGTTACCGGTCTCTCTCCCTGATTTCTTTTATTAACACCCAATTTATCCCACCAAACAAGGGCATAATCATTGAACTCTATTGCTGCCAACTTCACCATTTTAGCTTCAGAATAATTATGACATTCAAAAATCATTTCAATCTTCTTCTCCCACTCCAAGTAAGCTTCAGGATCATTTTTTCCTGGGAAAGGTTGTATTTTTAATTTAATATTCCCAAGGTTCCCATCTACTCTGTTTCTCTCCCTGTGATTATTTCTGTCACGTCTTCTCCTATATCCATGTCTGCTGCCCATGTCAAATTCAGAGTCAAATTCCTCCTCATTTTCACTAATTTCATCATTGTCATATTCAAACTCATCCGTAGAAACCTCCCTTCGCCTGTGGTGCCTTCTATGATTCGGTCAATTTTCTTGTAGATTTGCAATCCGCTCATCTTGTCTATCCAACCTATCCCTTATGTCTCCTACAACAACGTTCATGTGCTCAATTTGTTGCTGCAATGCAATGAGGGTGATGTCTGAATTCTTGGGATTTTTATCTCCATTTGAGTCATCACCTGTATTAGCCATTGAAATCTAAAAAAAAAATATGTTAGTGAAATATATTTCCTCACACTTTTTTTTTCCAAATGTCACTCACGCTCGTGTTTCACTCCTATATGGCTTTTTCCCACGAAAATAATCTCACACACTCTTGCCTTTTACCACTCTTAATTCCTCTTGAGGCTCTTTAAAGAACTAGGCAACTTTAATCAAGACTATCAACACTTGCAGAAGTCAACTTCACACTTAGGACTTGTAAAAAAAATCAAAGGCATTCAAGTCAGATTTTTAAAGGAAACCAAGACTCTAAAAATCTCAAAAACAAAGAGTACTATTCTTTGTTTCTCTTTCTTTTTTGTTTTTTTTCACTTTTTTTTGAACGATTTTTTTTAATTTTTTTCTTTTCTTTTTTTCTGATTTTTTTGCTTTTTTTTTCAGAAAATAGAGAAACGAACTTCTAAACAGAAAGAAAACAATGAGGCAACTTGTGAAGGTAAACAGAAAAACGAAAAGGAACAATTTTTTTTTGGTTTGTGATGAACGAAAACGAAAAACAAGTAAATTGATATATATGACCTTGTTTAGGCTTGAAGCTCTGATACCAAATGATGCGAACCCACTAGGGATTGATCCCACGAAACCACAATCAATCTGAAATATACGTACCCCAAGAAAGCTAAAGAAAGGTCGAACGATCCACTTGAACCCTTGAACTCGAACGAACAAGGACCCAAAGTGTTAAAAAACGCCACAAGAATGATCAAACCTTGATAAGTCTGTTAGTTCAATGAAGAACCCTAGAGAGAATCCACTCCCAAGATGAATAATTAAATTCTCATATAATTCAAAACTTAACTTGTAAATGTTGGGTACAATGCTTTATATAGGAAAACAAACCCTAGGTTAATTTAATAAAATAGGAAACCTAATCCTAATGATTCTAAAATTTAAAAGATAACTTAAAATTCAAAATAAGCACCTAATAATTCTCAAAATTCGCACTAAATAAAAAATCCTAATTATAATCACCATATTAAGCCCAAAATGTGATTAATTAGGCCCAAAAGAATCTTCATATATGTAGTACTTGGTCCAAACTCTTTGAGGTTAAGTTTTTAAGCCCAATTCAGGTTGAGGAAGTCCAGTTTCAGCCCTTAATAAATTAATGACGTTTTCATCATTATTTTCTGGTCCAATCGCTAATTGCTTCTCCCAAGTCTCTCGCGCTAGCCTAATTAATGCATCATTGATCTTCTTAGCTCGAGTTCTTGTGATTGGTCCACTTGGAATTTGTAACAGGTCTTTAGCCTGCTCAACCGCGTCACGCCGCTATCTCCTCCTTCGGGTATCCCCCCGATAATGTCTGCGCAAATATGCAGTTGGGCTCTATCCGCAGATTATACATTTCGGCAAAGTGCTAGGGAGTCACCTCCGGGGGAGGGCATTCCCTGAGTATGAATGCTCTGCTTCGCGTGGTGGCGTATCCCATGTGATATTGATACACCAGAGGGACATTTCTTTGATTCGTGATTTTTAGCAAGTCATGGAGGCCATAAAATTCGATGCCTTTTGCGAACGAGGGGCTGATCTCCAACCGCTCCATGTTCCGTTCCGGGTTTAATGACCTGGCCTGAATAGTGACCTGGTAACACTCCTGATCTATGGGGAGTTGAGACGAAGAGGAGGCATTGGTACGAGATCTCTTCTGGTGAGCCATTTTCCTAAAAAGGATAAGTCTTGGGTTAGTACTAGAAAATAATCAAGTTCCCAAAAAAAATGCTCCCCATTAATGCTTCGGGTCGCGGCGGGTAGGTCAAGGCGTCGCGACCCAACATAGCCGTCACGATGGCAATAATGACTGTCGCGACGGGTAGAAGAGGGGGAAGGGGTCGCGACAGGCTCGAGGTGGCGTCGCGACCCAATGTTTTTCACTTACCTTGAGGCCGAGACGATGATAGTGTGTAGAGGAGCCTCGGGGACATTCTTTTCTTCGGTCTTCCTTCATTTTTCTTTTTAGAGATTTTGAGGAAAAGATTCGTAGATGTGATGTTCTGAGGGTGACGGGCTCTCCTTAAAAGCTTTTTTGAGGGTACCCGTTGTGACGCATAACGTCCCTGTCGTGACGACCTATTTAATGAAGCCGTCGTTTGAGGCTAATCAGAGAGCGCCACCTCAACCGTCATGATGCCTAGAGCCGCCCGTCGTGACGTTTGACTCTCTTGACCCGTTGACCGACCGTTGGGGAAGACGTCCCGACGTTAACTTCCTACCGTTGCGACGTTGCGTACGACATGTCAGCCCGTCGCGACGGCACATCCTTCTCCTTTTTTGTTGTTGTAGCCTTCAACTAAGAGCTGGACCCCGTAACACTCATTGGCGTGATTTGGCAAAAAAAAAATGTGGGCATCACCGTCCCTGAACACTCCTGGGTGGGATCGGGATTCCCGTACCCAATCCCGAGAACACTTACTGGTGGGATACGATACCGAATCCTAGAACAATTACTGGTAGGATTCGATGAGACCAAGCCTCGTAAGACTTACTGGCGGGACTTGATAAAAAATATGGATATCGTTATCCCCGAACACTTATGGGCGGGATTTTGATTCCCGTATCCAATCCCAAGAACACTCACTGGTAGGATAGGATACCGAACCCTAGAACACTTATTGGTAGCATTCGATGAGACCAAGTCTCGTAACACTTACTGGCGGGACTTGATAAAAAATATGGGTATCGTTATCCCCGAACACGTCTGGGCGGGATATTGATTCCTGTATCCAATCCCGAGAACACTCACTGGTGGGACAAAATACCGAACCCTAGAACACTTACTAGTAGGTTTCGATGAGACCAAGCCTCGTAACACTTACTGGCGGGACTTGATAAAAAATATGGGTATCGTTATCCCCGAACACGTCTGGGCGGGATATTGATTCCCGTATCCAATCCCGAGAACACTTACTGGTGGGATAGGATGCCAAATCCTAGAACACTTACTGGTAGGATTCTAAATCTCAAAACACTTTATTGGCGAGATATGGCAAAAAGGTACTTTGGTGCACACCTTTTGACAAAATATTCCCTGAAAGGGCGAAGAGCTTTCTAACCTCGTAGAAATCACTGTTTCCCATTTCTACTGAATGAGTGATCTAATGTCGCCGAGTCGCTTTCCTGTTATCTAAGTCAAACAATTATTCAGGGGTAAAATAAGAATTGCAGAATTAACACATATTTATTCATCTTATTGTTTTAAATCAACAATGCAACAATACACGGCTTGAATGGCGGGAAAAACGTAAAGAGATTTTATTGAAGGAATAATTCTCTTTTTAATATTCACGAGTCAAAGTTGGTACATTTTGTGAAATTTTTAAGGACCACTAGAAACTTGCAGCGGTTTTCAGAAATGCGTGAAGGATGTTGCCCGGTGATCCTGAGATTTTTACTGAGATACGAATCATATGCAATTCAAATACCCTTCTTCAAAGTCCACCTTCTTTATGCGTAGAACCTTTTGACTGAGTCAGAGTTAATCAGTCGATTATATTCTTTTCCGTCTAGGTCTTCTAGGATGAGGGCGCCGCCTGAGAATGCGTGCTTGACCCTGAATGGTCCTTCATACGTTGGAGCCCATTTTCCTCTTGGGTCATTCTGATTCGGTAGAATCTTTTTTACTACCAAGTCTTCTTCTTCGAATGAGCGAGGTCGCACTTTTTCGTTGAAGGCTCGGGCTACCCTCGCCTGATAGAGCTGCCCGTGACATATGGCTTTTAGGCGTTTTTCGTCAATCAAGCTAATCTGATCATATTGGTGCTGTACCCATTGGTTTTCATCAAGGTCGGCTTCCGCGACGATTCGCAGGGAAGGGACTTGGATTTATACGGGTAGGACTGCCTCCGTACCGTATGTTAGTGAAAAAGGGGTGGCTCTTGTCGAGGAGCGAGTGGTAGTGCGATATCCCAGTAGAGCAAAGGGGAGCATTTCATGCCAATCTTTGTACGTAGTGGTCACCTTTTCTAAGATCTTCTTTATATTTTTATTAGCCGCTTCTACCGCACCGTTCATATGGGGACAATATGACACTGAATTGTGATGTTTTATCCCATAGTTTTCACAGATCTTTTGCACTTTGGTTGCCTTTAGATTGGTCCCATTATCAGTAATTATTCTTTTTGGGACTCCATATCTACAAATGATATTGGCCTTCAGGAATCGCACAAATGTCTTTTGTGTAATTTTGGCATAAGAATTTTCTTCTATCCATTTGGTAAAATAGTCAATTGCTACTAGGATGAAGTGATGACCATTCGATGATTTTGGATTTATGGGACCGATAATATCGATTCCCCATAGAGAGAAAGGCCATGGGGTAGTCATATTATGCATCATTGTTGAAGGAGCGTTGATTCTATCTGCATAGACTTGGCACTTATAACATTTGCGGATGTATTCAATGCAGTCACTTTCGAGCGTCATCTAGAAATACCCCTTTCTTTGTATTTTTCGTGCCAAAGTGTGCCCATTAGAATGGGTCCCACATACCCCTTCATGAATTTCGGTCAAGATCTGATTGGCTTCGGGTGCATCAACACAACGAAGTAGAACTCCATCTGGCCTTTTCTTATACAATGTTTCCCCACTGAGAAAGAAGCTTGTGGCTAGTTGTCGGAGGGTCCTTTTTCACTTTCACTGACTCCATCCGGATATTCTTGTCTTTCCATATATGTCTGAATATCATGGAACCAAGGGAGACCATCGGGCTCCTGTTCAATCATCGAGCAATGAATTTTCGTGTTTCTGCACTCCATCCTGATGGGTTGGAGCATGACCCCGCAGTTGGTATCAAGCATTACTGCCAAGGTAGCCAGGGCGTCGGCGAATGAATTCTTACACCTTGGCAAGTGATGGAAGTTTATGGACTTGAATTGGCTCGTTAGTTCTGTGAGGAACTTTTGGTATGGGATCAACTTCGGATGCTTGGTTTGCCATTCTTCTTTGGTTTGGTAGATTATCAAGGCTGAATCGCCAAAGACTTCTATCTCTCTGACTTTTAGTCTTATAGCAGCCTGTAATCCAAAAATGCAGGCTTCGTATTCCGCCATGTTATTGGTACATTCAAAATCTAGCTTGATCGCAATTGGAAATGGTTTCCCATCTGGAGATATAAGGACGGCTCTGATCCCACTTCCCAAGACGTTAACTGCCCCATCAAAGAACATCTCCCAGGTTTTTGCGCAAGATTCTTCTTCTATGGCATTCAACCCTTCGTCTGGGCACTGATACTCTGAGACATGCTCTTCGTCCAATGGGTTGTCGTCGAGATAATCGGCTATGGCGCTCCCCTTTACGGATTATTGGGTGACATGTTTAATGTCATATTCTACCAGTATCACCTGCCATTTGGAAATTCGTCCAAATACATGTGAGCTTTCAAAAATGTATTTCATTGGATCCATCCGTGATATGAGGAACGTCTCGTAGTAAAGCATGTAGTGTCTTAATCGTCGTACTGTCCATGCAAGAGAGCAGCATGTTTTCTCGACCAAGGGGTATCGTGACTCGTTTAGGTCGAACTTCTTGCTAAGATAGTAAATGGCCTGTTCCTTTCCTGTTGCAGGATCGTATTGTCCTAGGATGGCTCCCATAGATTCCTCTAGGACAGTCAGGTATAATATTAGAGGACTTCCTGGCGTAGGCGGAACTAACACTGGTGGGTTAGTAAGGTATTCCTTTACTGCGTCAAATGCTGACTGACACTCTGCGTTCCATTCTAGCGATTGATTCTTCTTGAGAAGTTTAAAGAGTGGCATGCACGTGGCCGTCAAGTTACGAATGAAGCGAGCAATGTAATTTACCTTGCCTAAGAAACTCCGTATCTGATTCTCTGTGCTGGGGGGTGGCATCTCTCTGATGGCTCTGATCTTGTCAGGATCGACTTTGATTCCTTTTCGGCTCACAATGAACCCGAGAAGTTTGCCCGACTGAGCCCCAAAGACACACTTGTTGGGGTTGAGTCGTAGTTTAAATTTTCGGAGTCTATCAAATAGCTTTCTTAGCACTTTGACATGACTTTCCTCCTTCGCAGACTTGGCCACCATGTCGTCTACGTAGACTTCGACTTCTTTGTGAATCATGTCATGGAATAGAACCACCATGGCGCTTTTGGTAGGTTGCTCCTGCATTCTTGAGTCCGAATGGCATAACTTTATAACAATAGGTCCCCCATTGCGTAATGAAGGTAGTCTTGGCCTTATCCTCAGGGTGCATGAGAATTTGGTTGCAGCCTGAATACCCATCCATGAATGAGTAGCGAAAACTTCCAGCCGTATTATCTACCAACACATTGATGTGTGGTTGTGGGAAATCATCTTTGGGAGAAGCCCTGTTGAAGTCCCTGTAGTCAACACACCTTCGTACCTTCTGGTCTTTTTTAGGGACCGATACTATGTTGGCCATCCATTCTGGATAGACTGATACCTCCAGGAAATCGGCGTCCCATTGTTTTTGTACCTCCTCTTTTATCTTGAGGGACATATCGGGTTTCATGCATCTTAGTTTTTGCTTCTTTGGTTCCATGTGGGGGAATGTTGGTATTTTGTGGGCTGCAATTGTTGAATCGAGCCCGGGCATATCTATATATGACCATGCGAATATATCCGAGTATTCTTTTAATAGAGAGATTAATTCTTCCATTTCCGGATTGTCCACAATTTTTACTTCCTTCTTTTCTTTCTCAGTCCCCAAGTTTATGAGTTCGATTTCTTCTTGGTGTGGGACTATTCCTTTTTCATCTAATTTAACCATTTTGGCAAAGACTGGTGGAGTCTCTTCTTCATCGGAGTCATTCTCATTTTGCATATGTTCATTATTCCAATGTTTGCAAAAACCAGGAATCGCTGAATGGGACGGAGTCTCGGAGAATGCTAATTCCATGAGGGTAAAAAACGAACATGAATTAAGAGGCGAAGGAGAGAGCTTGAAAGAAAAGAGTATGTACAAAATTTTAGTAAAATATGCAAGCCATTTTTTATTAGAAGTTGATAAATGACGATAGATAAGCTCATATGTGTATTATTCTTTGATCTGAGCTTAGAGCTCAACTCTAGATCAATTACAATTCATATTTTACTTGGAACTATTGATTGCTAAGATCCAGTCTGCTTCCCAGTTCTTTTGATCTGCTTCCTCAGGCGTGCGCCATATGAGGGAGCAGTCGCATGTTGCTTCTTCTCCTCTAATGGCTAAGACGCAGTTGTCCTTTTCGGCTGGCACGAACCTTTGGGCAAGAGGAATGTTTTCTTTTTGGTTACTTTCATCTTGGGTAGCCTCAGTGTATCCTAGTCCGACTAAGGCCTCTCGTTCTTTTGGTTCGATGCATCGTGATATCCCAGCCAGCGCGAGACCCAACCCTCGCCCTTGTTTGTAGCCTTGTCTCGCCATAATTTTGGAAGCTATGCTGTGGATTTGGAAAGTTTCTTTAGGTCGCCTTTCTATTTCCAATCCTTGGAAAGATGATTCCATAGCCTCTTCGGTACTGTCAATGAAGGGCATGGGAGAGGGATGATTGATCAACAAGCTTTCCTCCCCTTTGATAGTGATGACTCTTCCTTCCTTGAGGAATTTGATTTTCTGATGGAGAGTAGAGGGTACGGCCTTAGCCTCATGCATCTAGGGTCGCCCTAATTACATAGTGTAGGCAGCGTCAACCTCCATGAGTTGGAATGCGATGTCGAAGGTGAGGGGCCCTATTTCAATTGGAAGAGTAACTCCTCCCACGGCTTCCCTTCTGGTTCCATCGAAAGCCCAGACAATCATATTGCTTGCATCGATTTGTGTTGATTCTATGGGGAGCCGTTGAAAGGTAGTGACTGGCAAGACGTTTAGGGTTGACCCTCCGTCTATAAGTACCTTTGCTATCATGAAACCATAGCATTTCACAGGGATATGTAAAGCCTTCATTCCTGGGCTAATCTCTTCTTCAGAGAAAGAAAGGGTGGAAGCATGTCTAGTAGCGTCGACTAGGTTCACCATTTTCTCTGGCGTAATTTCCTTTGGGACATGTGTGTTAGCTAATGCTTTGAGGAGAGCTTGACGGTGCACATCGGAATTCAGCATGAGGGCCAGCAAAGAAATTATAGACGGAGTTTTCCTCAATTGGTCTACGATATCGTAATCGCTTTTCTTAACTATGCTTAGGAATTCTTTCTCGAAATTGCCCCCTTCTTCTTCTGGTTGGTCCTCGGGGCCTTTTTCTTTATCTGTATCGAGTGCTTCTTTAGGTGTCGCTGTTATATTTCTTGCATATAGCCTCCCGCTTCTAGTAAATCCTTGTCCAGGAGTCACATTGGTATTCACGAGGATTCCTTCTGTCTCTCCTTTTGTTCCTTCGACTTCCATAATCGCTTGATATCTCCAAGGTACTGCTTTATTGGAGGCGTACGGTGTGGGTTTCGGTGGATAAATGGTTATTTGTGGGCGCGTTATTTTTTATGGACTGGGCTTTCTAATAGTAAAAAAGGGTGAAGATCTCAGAGTCGATGAGGGAGGTCCCATATTGGGGACTTTGAGAGTGAATGGTAACGCTTTCCCCTTTTGGTGAGAGGTGGCGCATACCTGAATCTCAAGCTTTCCTCTTCTTACCATCACAATCCTCATGGCCATGTAGTGTTGTACCTGTTTTCTCCAAAACTTACACTCATAAGTGGAATGGCCGATGGTCTGATGATAATAGCAAGAAAACACATTATATTCCTTGAGACGTGGTACATAACCAGCCTCTGCCAGGGCTTTGTATATTTGTTCGAGGGAAAAGGACACAGAGGCTAGCTCTTTGTTTGTCCATTCCTCCTATTCTATGGCATTAACCCCATGCTCAGGTAAGGGGTTTTTGGTCATGTTCGGGAGGTTAACCCATCCTGCATCTATCATTTGCAAGACGTGTGTTTTGAAGTGGTCACATGTGTCGTTTGAGTGCCCTTTGGTGCCTTGGTGGTATACGCAGGACAATTCTGGTTTGAAACCGACCCAGGAATTCCCTCTGAAAATCTTCCCAAGTCATAGGAGCAACTCTTCTTGCATACCTCTTCTGTACTGATTCAAACCAAACCCGTGTAGCGCCTTTTAACTGAAACGAGGCAAGTTCCACCATCTCTCCTCCTGGACACCTCAGCAATTGCCCAATTCTGATTATATCACGGAGGAAATGTTGAGGGTCCTCCTTGGTTTCGGTTCCGCAAAAGGTAGGCGGATTCAGTTTTAGGAATTTAGTAATCGGCAATTCTCTTGGTTTTGGGGGCACGTCCCTTTGTTGCCACTCCCTTCTTGGTTCTTCCTCCCTTTCCTCAACCATTTCAGTTCCCTGTTCAGCCGATATCACTTGCTCCTCTTCCTCTCCGACAACTAAATGGCGGACTTCTTGTTGAATTTGGCGGGTCATTTCAGCTCTCAACTCCTGAAATCCCGCAGTCAGCATCTCAGCTACTGACTAAGCACCCGTCTCAACCTGTGGCTCTGGGGTTGGTTGCCTATGCACTCCTCTTTCTAGTGTCCTACCACGACCGGGAGCACGGTCTCTAGCACGACCTCCAGCTCGACCCCTGGGAGGCATTCTCTCCTCCCGAACAGATTCCTTATCTGTACGTGTAGGGACTCTACCGCCCCTCCTAGCCTGCCTAATAGTCGGCGACATCCCTGTACTGCACAAAAATGTCACCTGATAAGCATTGGCATAATCTATCATAGATTAAGAAAGAATGAAAGAAAGGCTAACTCAATTTATCCTGGGTACTCCCACAAGTTCCTGTTTAATTCAACGTTGTGCTCGGGTTTCACAATGAAGATTAAACCGACACCCGGTTATACCAATCACTTCACAAGACTTTAAGAATAACCTGCCTCTGATACCAAGTTTGTCACGACCCAAAATTGGGAGTACGTGACCGGCACAGGAATAGACTTTTACCTCTAAACCCATAAGCCTTACCCTGTAAACATAACTATAACTACCCTGCTATACGATCAATATATATATATCATAATAGTGGCCACACCTCACTGGTGGCCTAATTAACCTGCAATCCGCGATTCACTTAATACCGTTTCAGCTCAGCCCAGTGTATAGATATATATCAACACTCATAGTATAAATATTCATATCATATGGACCGTACGTTTCAATACGTACGATCTATCCTATTCACATGCAGCAAGCACACATAATATATATATATCCATATCATATTGACCGTACGCCTCAATGCCTACGATCTATCCTATTCACATGCAGCAGTTTATATACTCATATATATATATATATATCCTAGTTTATCCCCAAACTGGATCCTGTCTTTAAATACATGTGAAGCAGACAAGTCTAGAGTAGGTACATATCAAAAGCTGTAAATATATATACACAACTCTTACAACTTATAATATGTACAACCAAAAGAGTCAAAATAACAAAAAGTGTCCACGCATGCGAACTAGTGCGTAAAGGATGGTCTGATGTCCGTATCACTGTCCGGACGTCGATGCCTGCCCGATACCTGTATCTGAAACATTGAAGCAGAGGGAGTGAGTCAAGCAGACTCAGTGAGAAGCTTCCCATCCTTGGTGTAGCTGCGGGTACCACTACAGCTGGGGAAAGGGAAACACCCACAATCACATGCGCATGAAAATCCAGTTTATCAAATGTTATATTACGATCATGCAATATTAATATAACATAAAATCAAGGATAAAGCTACATATCATGCTCCTCTCTCATTCTTTTCATAAACAAGCAAACACTTTTAACATATCATCTGAAAATTATAAATCATTCAACTGGTCCATGTATCTGACAATGGACAATGGCCTCAACGGGCAAATCTTTTAAATCTTTAACTGACCCTAGTGCCAAGCTAGGGCAATGGCCTCAACGGGCAAATCTTTTAATCTTTAACTGACCCTAGTGCCAGGCTAGGGCAATGGCCTCAACGGGCAAATCTTTTAATCTTTAACTAACCCTAGTGTCAGGTTAGGGCAATGGCCTCAACGGGCAAATCTTTTAATCTTTCACTGACCCTAGTGCCAGGCTAGGGCAATGGCCTCAACGGGTAAATTTTTTAATCTTTAACTGACCCTAGTGCTAGGCTAGGGCAATGGCCTCAACGGGCAAATCTTTTCTGACTTGTTTCTCTTCTCGAGCTTTCAGCTGGGATTCTGACTATATCTACCCATTTCTATCCTAAACTAACTTTACCTAGGTAGTGTGAACCTCCCTATGATTCACTAATCAATTTATGAGATCTTTTTAAAATCCTTATTTAATACCCAAACCCTTGATTAGATCATAACCTAGCTCTAAAGACATTCCTAAGTTCAATTACCACAAAATATCGACGTTTACTAACAACTTCTATACGATTTCTTTAATGAGTTTCTAATTAATAGGGTAAACCAAACCTTGGACTCAATCAACAACTTAGCCCCTTGCTTGTACTGTTCGGCGTATCTCATGTCATCACATGGATACCCTTTAGTACCTCTTTGCTTGTAGTCAAACACACATATACAAATACTTTCATATATAACAGTTTAGGAACAACAATAGCATGCTAACCACTAAATAATTCTTACAAATTGGCAAGTAGGCTAACCACATATCCACATCCTCAATCAATCCTATAGGGCAAGAATGGGAAACCCCTCACCTGGACGGCTTCCTTGTGCTTGTCCTGAAGTAACTCCCGCTCTGGACGAGTCGTGGTTTCCTAACAAATGCATTCATGTGGTTAACATCTCAAACTATATGCAATTCATATGCATACGATATGCTCGTGCCTAAAATGCATTTAGACGTCGCCAAGAACCAAGTCCTTGGTCTTATCCGTCTTCCCTCTCTTCTATGAGAATCTCAAGTTCTTCGCACTCGGTTTCATACAACTGTCGCTCTCCTTGAATTGATTTTGGGGCCTTGGATTTGAGTTATTAAACCTGAACGTGCTTCTAAGCTATCCTACTTAAGATTTCCTAATGACTGTGTAGAAGGAAGTTAGAAATTCAAGAAGTTGGACTTAGCTTATTCCACAAGTTTCTATTCTTGAGGGACAAGGAGGTACTTGGAACTAATTGAATTCTTGAAAAAATGTTTAGGAATGTGCTAGGGTGTTAAAGATTGAAGGGAGGAGGTTTGGGAAGCTTAAAACCACCCTTAGGGTATAGTCTCGATTCTTACCCCAACTAGGTGTTCAAGAACACTTCCTAGGTCTCAATCTACCCTTGAAACATTTCAAATCGAAGGTGGATCGAAGAAATTCCTAAAAATGGAGAAATTGGGGGTTTCGAATGAAATTGGGGTTACCAACCTTTGATTTGATTGGTGGAAGATGTAGGACAGGTCGTACCCCAGCTCCGGTGACTTTTTCCGACGTCGGCTAACTCTCCCCGGTCAGTTTTCCGGCAAAACCCCACCTCTTCTTCTTCTTCTCCTCCACGCCTCTTCTCCCTCTCTCTCTCCTTTCTCTCTCTCGTTTTTTGTTTCTCTATCCGTGGCTTTCTCATCCTATTTCCTCTCTTTTATTTCTTTTTTTCCTTTCTTTCTCTTCTTCTTAAACCATGGCGGCCCCCTTTTAATTATAAAAAATAAAATAAAATAAATAATTAAATAACTATATAATAATAATTATTATTATATTAAAGAAGAGGTTAAGAAAATATGCCCAATTTAATCCCTCCTCTTTCCAATTTAATTTTATTCTTTTATGTCCCAAATTAAATACCCAAAAATATTTCCTACTCTCTTTTCTTCCTCTTTTTATATTATTTCAAGCTTCGAAAAATTTCCCGGGTATTACAATTTGGTAGTAGGAAATGTGAATGAAATAAAAGTGGATAAAATAACTATTTTATTTTTATATTAAAATATTTTTCATAAAAAAACTAAAGGCAAAAATATTATCTTATCACATTACAAAAAATAAACTATGTTTGGTAAGGAGAATGTTAGAGGGAATGTTGGTATATACAAACATATCCTAAGAGTATTGTAGGTATATACAAAAGATTCAAATATTTTGTTTTGGTTCCCACATCAATTCTTGGTTTCGACTTGGTCAACCTGGTCCGACTATTAACCTAGCATCATTGAAACATAGAGTTACTTTTTTTTTCACCTTTTCTATTTTTTTATGGGTTCACCTTTTCTATTGAATTAAAGATTTAAATATTTTCATAACAAAAAAAAAAGATTTAAGTACTAATTTCGTAAAATAAAACATAAATGATGCCTTTATAATTTATTCAAGTTATTTATAAATTTTGGTAATTTAGATCCACAAAATATTTTTTAAAAAAACCGCAATTAAATTTGTATTTCAAATTAAAACTTCACATAAGATATTATTTTAAAAAATTTGAGTAGATGTTCAATAGTACGGTTGTATTGAACTTCAATTCATCCCTCCAATAAGTTGGTCCCTAATCAATTCAAGGTGGGTTCTAATTAATGTGAAGTTTAATTAATATTAACAAATGACACAACATGATTAATTGGATGCATTGATGTTCAGTAGTACGGTAGTACTAAACTTTTATCCAAAAAATTATATTATAAATGATAGCTTTATAATTTATTCAAGTTATTTATCAATTTTAGTAATTTAGATCCACAAAATTTTTTTTTAAAAAAACCGTAATTAAATTTGTATTTCAAATTAAAACTCCGCTATAAGATAATATTTTCAAAAATTTGTGTAGATGTTCAGTAGTACAGTAGTATTGAACTTCAATACATCCTTCCAATCAGTTGGTCCCTAATCAATTCAAGGTGGGTCCTAATTAGTGTGAATTTTAAATAATATTAACAAATGACACAACATGATTGAACGGATGCATTGATGTTCAGTAGTACAACGGTAGCACTAAACTTTTATCCCAAAAATTAATTATTAAGATATTCAAAATCTAATATCATATATTTGAATAAGTTAAATTGTAGCCTTACACTTATATTTTAATCAATTTGATTTTATTCAGATTAGACATACTAATATTATATATTTAGCTAATGCTTTAAATAATATGATTCTAATGTTTATTTATTTAATAGATACAAAATATATAATTTTTTTTTTGCGTATTGGTTAAAAAATTAGTATAAACTATATACATAATTGTAGACGCAACCCATTCATTGCACGGGTTCAAAGGCTAGTAAAATAAGATATACTAAGTAAAACTGACAAAATGCAGGGTGATAATTAGTAAAAGACAAGGAAAATGCTATAAATCTCTCAAGAGTTTTGGCTCTTGTCACACCCTCGAAAACAAAAGGAGGAGTGACTGGCACCGAACTCAAAGAAAGACCTATTGTCCGGTAAGCCAACTCATAGAAGCTAAAATATATATATATATATATATATATATATATATATATAAGTTCTAATATTTTCCTTTAATCACATAAGAGGCTTTTACTAAAATTCCGGCAGAGTTTCCCCTTAAATCAAACATCCTAATTTACACAGTCGCCCCCAAACAATTTCCAACAATTTAACAGTCTAATAACCAATACAATATTTCTAATAGAGACTCTTACTCAATCCAAAACCAATATACAATTCTTCAAAATACAATAAAGGAATACTAAGGACTCTGCCTATAATGAAAGGAGCACTCTAGATTCAAATATCAATCATCTAAGGTTTAGAGTAAAACCCATGAACAATGCGGGCTCACCAAAGTACACAATGACCTCGAACTATGCAAAAGGGGACAAATCCAATGCTACACCTATATCTGAAAAATGAAATGAGAGGGGTGAGTTTTGCAACTCAGTGAGTAGATAATACCTACCATAACAGGAAGGGGACAAACCTGAACACACGAGTTTTTCGCACCCCATTTCACGGATATAGTTTATAAAATTAATATCATAAAACAACAACAATAATAATAATCTTCCAAAAGAAATTTACTAATCCTTTCTAAATAGAAATATTTCCTTAAAGACTTGTCAAAATCATAGGTAGGAAAATCAGAACTAATATATAAACAATAATAACAATAATAGAAGTTTTCCAAAATCAAAGCAAATGTACTATCTCAAAATTTATCAATATCATACCAAAACTAGTTAGGGAAACCAGATCCACAAAACCAATCAGAACAGACATGAGCAACAAGGCTCACGAATACAAAAATGAGCAACAAGACTCATGAATACAGACATGAGCAACAAGGCTCACGAATACAGATCCAATCCACGTGTGTTGGCTGACACACGAGGCTAGCAACACCCCTGCTTGCTGGGGTTCTAAGGTGCACCAAGGGCTAACGATACTGCGTTAGCTACAGGGTTCCATATCACATGGCTTCCCCAAAAATCATTTAGACAAGAAGAAATATAAATTTATTGAAATATTTTCAACTTTCAAAATCAGAGAGTCGAAAATACTTAGTAATCATTAATCACAAATAACTAACTGAGTCAGAAGTGCATACAAATAAATTTCCATATAATGAATTGTTCTTCCAATGCCGAACACTTATTTCCAAACAGTCAATCTTTCAAAGAAGTCTTACATCAATCGAATGGTTTCAAAACAAGGTGAGGACATGATCAACAAATACAGAATAATATACAAATTTGCAGAACAGAATTTATAGAACAATACTTTAATGAATAATCAAAATACGATTGAATTTCTAACATGTCCATCACCATATGAGTAAGATTCCCGAAAATAGACCTAGTAGAGATCATATCATCAATTAAAGATACACAGCTTATCAAATTAAATATCGAAAGAGAGAGAAAACTATTTAAATTTGGTTTGTTCCTCATTTTAAATTAAAGGCTAAAATTAATTAAAGTGCAGGGTAGGCAAGAAAAGTGTATAGTAGGCATTATCCACTGACAGGTAGTCCAAGCAAAGAAAATAAGCTCCAAGAGCTCTTCAATCCAGTTTCCAAGTTAAGCGCATCTTCCAACCTACCCAAGATTGTAAAGATTATATATGTAATGTCATTCTCGTCTGCAACTCGGGCATCCTCTTAGAGTTTCTAAGTGTTAGAAAGTCCAAATTTATAGGCTTTATGTTGTGGTCCTAAGTTTGGTACCCCATTTAATTTTCAATTCCTGATACTTTATTACTAGTGAAATGACTTTTAACACTTCTAAAATTTACACCCGAATTCATTATGGAATGCTATTGGAACCAAAACTATCCTGAAAATCCAGATTTATGCATTTTATATTAATTATTTAGAATTTTATGAATTTTTCAGTTTAGTCCTTAAGGTACTCTTTGATTCCAAAGTAGGCCCTAAAGGTCACCAAATCTTCCCTAAATTTATATGAGACCTCCTTGGAACCAAATATTGTAGAGAGAACAAACAATCAGGATTTTCATTCATTACCTAATTTTCTTTTAAAAAAATTTCGCAATTGAGTCCCTATCTCCATAATCATGGTGTTGCATCTCCTTCTCCTATTCTTCAGTTTCATCCCCATTATTCCATCATATATATAGCAACAACTCATAAATTTAGTGATCATAGTAACATCCAAACTCTTTTAAAATTTATAAAATTGCCCCAATTGCATGAGAATATTATTTCAAAAGTGCAATCTAGGCACAGATTGAAAATGTAATTCTTTTACAAGACTTTTTGCATTATTATAACTCAAAGTCAGCCATCGCAAAAACTCGAGAAAAGCAAGAATCAGAAAAGAGCAAAGAAAAGACAAGTGAAACAGAGGCAACGGGGAAAGGTGAATGCAAATGTAAAGTCACAAACTTTCAAACGTTGGACATTTATAGGATACCCAGAGGCGCGACGATTCAAAAACATCGACCCCCTCGTATCCCGCAACGGATAAAACCGATTATCCTCTACGACCAAGCCTAGATGCAATCGCTCACTTTAGCCGCACACATGGAAGGAAAGAACAGACAAGATGCACAGCAAAGGCAACAGAGACAGAAAGACTGAAAAGCCCCCAAGAACCCAAAAGTCGCCTCGAGACACCAGAGGGCCTTTTCGTGAAACTCTCTGCCTAGGCGAATGATGGCTACCCTCAGAAACGAACTCGCATTTAATGAAGGAGAAACGGCGGCAAAACGCTCAAGCGACAGTGGCACCCGTTCAAAATCTGACGTGTGGCACCTGCAACAAAGCCCGCTCCTTGAACAAATGACCCTCAGGGAGAAATCCAACGTCAGCCACTGACCACAGACGAACATAGCCAAAGGAAAGCCTTTCAAAATGACCAAACGGCCCCTGACCTTTGGATTTCTCCCAATAGCCCTCGAAGGGCATTTTGGGAAATGCTCCTCTGAGCAATGATGACTCCACCTCGGTAAGTCGCGTACTTCCTACAGAGGCCGCTCAAAAACTTGCTGGGGAAGCCAAGCATCCAGCCATCCAAAATGGGACATGTGTCCCCTCCAAGACGTCTCCTTTCCAACGGAACGATATGATAGAGCTTACTTCACGAGTCGGACGAGCCATCCCACGTACAGAGGCAGCGAAAATTCCTAAGTATCTTATAAACGAGGAAACTTAAGTCCACGGGTGCCCGACACCCGTCGACTTGCGGGACTTATGTAACTACAGAATATTCCACCCTCGGGACACGTGGCACTAACGTTCTAGAAGCACGGCCTCAACACCCACTAGAGACACGTGGCACCATTCATCTATCAATTATGTGGCCCTTACCCATGTCATCTCACGAAGCATCCCCTCAACCAGACCTGGGAACTCCACAAGCCTCCTGGGACGACCCACATCCCACGAGGTCGTGGGTCAAGCACGATCTCCCCACACTCGAATATAAATAGACCCTCACCCGGGGGACTAAGGAGGCAATCAAACCCAACAGAACAATACGCAACCTGAAGGATTACCACACCTCTTCTGTGACATTCCATATACTCTCTCGACACCTAAGCACCCTTAGATGCCCCACGCAATCCCTCTGCACACCGCAAGCTCTGTCGCAGGCCCCCATTCCGGCCAACCTCCGGCTAGCTCACCTCTGTCTCGGAGTGCACCATCTACAGGGCTTCCAGTAGCCCTCAGAGACCATAGCTCTCTCCCACTAAGGCAACCTCCTAAGAGCGGCTCGCCCGCTCGGAGTATCTTAGGCACGTCTTAGCCGCACACGGCCCAATACAGGTAACAACCTTGCCTAATGGCTCCTATAGACGTCACCATGAAGAACTACATGGACTTTGATCCCTCCCGAAGGGTACGTAGGCACCTAGGTGCATCACCTAAGGACAAGTTCCCCAAGGTTAAGACCCCTTGCGGTCCTAATTTTAAATTACAATTGTCTGAGCCAAAAACAACAGTTACACCACCTAAAGAGATGAACCATGAACTCAAATTCTTCTAATTCTTCTTCTTCTTCTTTTTTTTTTTTTTTTTTTTTTTTAAATTTAGGGATATTACAATCTCTCCCCCTTATGAAATTCGTCCCCGAATTTCTAATAAATCCCTTAAATACTATCAACTAGGATAATTATCAAACATATTTGTTCCATCCATGTTATAAACTATCTAAAGTTCTCATCGTGTGTTCCCTTTATATCATCAGTCCATTTTAATTTGTCTCTTCAACCATTTTTCTACCTTGTTCTCCTCAGACCTTTATATATTGTCATCACTTCTATAGGATCAAATAAACCTAAAATTGCTAAAAAATCATGCACTTCTCAATTTCTTTCACCAATATTAACCATTTCCTTCCCATAGCTATATATTTATACATACTCATTCAACCTCATTAACCTATTCCCATATTTCATTTAACTAAAGAATTCATTCACCATCTTTCCCTTCGTCTCTAATGTCAATACTGTACCAATCCACCCTTCACAATTTCCATCTTAAATCATAAATCAAACCTCCATATATTAACTCCAATTTTTTTTGTACATAATTTGTTACTAATTAATTTGTCTTTAAGAGTAAACTTAAGCTTAAAACAGTAATCACAATTCAGAACATATTTTTTGGACTATAACAAAAGCTTTGAGCAACATAAACCTAGAGTAATTTTCTATTTATCATCTTTCTAACTGCCACAAGAAGAACAAAAGAGACTTATATATGTACATGATGCTTTATATTATTTCTATTTTGTAATCAAGCATCATAAACCTAATTTGGTATCCTTATTCATCCTCACATCATCAATAACATGCAACTCTTTTTCTAATAACTATAGCAACTCCTTTTTTAGAATTACTGCTAGTCTCCTACATTTAGCTGAAATTTTAGAGTTTTTTTTTGGGAAGAAAATGTATTAAGAAGAGTACTAGAATTACAAATAAAGGGAACTGGATACCCTTTAAGGCAAAGTAAACAGAAATATCTTTAAGTTGCTTGAAACAGAACCCTCACCCAGGGAACATCTAAAGACAAGGATCACTACTAAAAATACAAGTGTTCTACTTCAATCCAATATTCCAAATGACACAAAAAGTGTGCACTACCACACCTACCCACGTTTTGTACTTGTCAAAACCTTTGAACTGTATAAGATGAAACCGCTCTAAATACCATGGATAAATGTCCGTAAGTTCTCACCTTGAAAATTTATTTTTTAATTTTGGCGTACCTTGAAGCCTTCCTAACTGGCCTAAAAATCGAAGTTCCCTATTAGATGTAATATTAAGACCAATCCCACCTTTCAAAACCATACCCCTGCTAAAATAAAATTACTTTATCCAATCTCATAATCCATATAGATAACATACCGGTGTTAAACTATCCACCTCCATAATGTACTACTAAACAAAATTTGAGAATTATTATAGCTGTCAAAGTTGACAACTTTTCTTTAATTACCTTTGAATCACATTGTAACTGTCGTTTTTGGCTCAAACAATTGTAGTTTGAAATTAGGACCGCAAGGGGTCTTAACCTTGGGGGACATGTCCTTAGGTGATGCACCTAGGTGCCTACGTACCCTTCAGGAGGGATCAAAGTCCACGTAGTTCGTCATGCTGACATCTATCGTAGCCGTTAGGCAAGGTTGTTACCTATATTGGGCCGTGTGCGGCTAAGACGTGCCTAAAGTACTCCGGGCGGGCGAGCCGCTCTTAGGAGGATGCCTTAGTGGGAGAGAGCAATGGTCTTTGAGGGCTGCTGGAAGCCCTATCAACGGTGTGCTCCGAGGAGGAGATGAGCTGTCTGGAGGTTGGCCAGAACGGGGGCCAGCGACGGAGCTCGAAGTGCGGATAAGACCTGCATGAGGTATCTGAGGATGCTCAGGTACCGAGAGGGTATGGAATATTAGAAATAATGTAAGATAATCCTTCAGGGTGAGTATAGTTCTGTCGAGGTTGGATTGCTTACATAGTCCCCCGAGTGGGGGTCTATTTATACTCGAGTGCGGGGAGATCATGCTCGACCCACGACCCCGTGGGACGTGGGTTGTCCCACGAGGCTTATGGAGATCCCACGTCTGGTTGAGGGGAAGTTGTGTGAGGTGACGTGGGCGAGGGCCACGTATTTGATAGATGAGTGGTGCCACGTGTCTCTAGCAGGTCCTGAGACCGTGCTTCTAGAACGCTTGTGCCACGTGTCCCAGGGTGGAATATTCCGTAGTTACATAAGTCAACCAAGTCTATGGGTGTTGGGCGCCCGTGGACTTAAGTTCCTTTGCCTGTAAGACACTTAGGAATTTTCGCTACCTTTACTCGCGGGATAGCTCGTCCGCTTAGAGTCGCGGTTATGGGAGCTGGCTGTCTAACTCACGAAGTTGGCTCTCTAACATCGCTCCGTAGAGAAGGAGATGTCTAGGAGAGGACACGTGTCCCGTACCGGATGGCTGGACGCTTGGGTTCCACAGTAAGTTTTGGAGCCGTCTCTGTAAGAAGTACGCGACTTACCGAGGCGGAGTCATCATTGCTCAGAGGGGCATTTCCCAAAATACCCTTCGAGGGCTAGTGGGGGAAAGCCAAAGGTCAGGGGCCGCTTAGTCATTTCGTAAGGCTCTCCTCTGGCCATGTTCGTCCGGGGTCAGTAGCTTACGATGGATTTCTTGCTGAGGGTCATTTGTTGAAGGAGCGGGCTTTGTTACAGGTGCCACGCGTCAGAGTTTGAACGGGTGCCATTGTCGCTTGAGCATTTTGCTGCCGTTTCTCCTTCATTAAATGCGGATTCGTTTCCGAGGGTAGCCATCATTAGCCTAGGAAGAGAGTTTCGCGAAAAGACCCTCAGGTGTCTTGAGGTGACTTTTGGGTTCTTGGGGGCTTTTCGGTCTTTGTGTGTCCGTTGCTCTAGTTGTGCATCCTGTCCATTCTTTTATTCCACGTGTGCGGCTGGAACGGGCAGTTGCAGCTACGCGGGATTGTAGAGGATAATAGGTTTTATCCGTTGCGAGATACGAGGGGTCGAAGTTTTTGAATCGTCGCGCCTCCGGGTACCCTATAAATGTCCAACGTCTAAAAGTTTGTGACATTTGCGTTCACCTTTCTCTGTTTCCTCTGTTTCCTCTACCTCTGTTTTGCCTTTTTCTGCTTCTGTCGAGAGTTTCTAGAATGGCTGGTGGAGGTGATGACTATAGCTATTACCCTTTTGATTTCATTGATTTGGAAGATCTTCCCTCATCATCCCCTTCTCCTCCTCCTCTGAGCCGTACTCATGATGCTGGTCGGATTAGGGGGAGGAAGAAGGATCAAAAGGGTCAGTCTCTGGGGGGAGCCCTTGAGGTTCCTGCTGTGGTACCTACTATGGTGCCTACTAGTGGAGAGAGGGAAGGACGGCTTCCCGTGCCTCCGTCTTCGGACAAAGAGCATCGTCAAGAGGTTCTTCCGAAGGAGAAGAGGAAGAAAGACAGGAAAGTTGGCACAAGCGGGCCCCGGGAGGGGGAAAGGAGAGGAACCTCTGTGGCAGAGTTGCCCAAGGGCAGAGAAGGAGGGCTCAAGAAGTGGCCTGCCGGTGTGGAGCTGCAGTTGTCTCCGCAAGTTACACGACGGAGTACTGACCGGGATAATCTACAGGTGGAAGCTCTAGCGGGAGATGCTGCTACTGTTTCTGTCCTTGCCCCTGTTCCTACCTCTGTTATCACTTCTGCTCCCATCCGTCAATCACCCATGAGGGTGATACTCTCTACTCGTCCTCCCGTCCTTGGCCCCGTTGAAGGGGTTAATCAACCTCCTGCTAAGAGGGCCAGGGTGGTCGTTGAGGAGTCTGTTGGAGACTCTCCCGCGCCTCAGGTCGCGGCGGGTGAACCTGCAGCTAAGGAGGTCTCGGAGTCTGGTAATGTGGTCGTAGAGGCCAGAGCCCCCTCAGATAGAGAGAATGTAGTGGCGAGTCAAGCGGCTGCCACGAGAGATCTTGTTCCTAGGTCGAGCGTCGGCCCTTCTGAACCCCTTGGGCCACCGGAGGGGGGATTGTCTTTTGAACTGGTGGCACTGGGCAGACGCTTCCCCGTGGAGATGCGGGAGAGGGAGGCTAGGGGGCTGGACACTTCGCCCCTGAATCTCGCTATCCGAGGCTTCGGTCGGGTGGCTGAAGCGTTGGCTGATATCCACCAAGTCGGTTTTGAGAGGGAGAAGCGTGTGGTAAGCTCCCTTGTCTTGGTGTTTTCCTCGTTTTGCTTTGGCTTGTGTTCCTAAGTCTGCTGTATATGTGTGTACTTCTTGCAGGAGGAGATTCGTCGCGACCGGGATCAGTTTTCCAGTGTTGCGGCCTCTAAGAGCCAGGCTCTAAAGGTCTCCTAGAAGAGATTGGCGGACGTGCGGGAGCAGCTGTCTGCCATGAAGCTGGAGTGTGATGGTCAAGGACGCGAGGTTAAGTCCTTGACTGAAGAGATTGCCCGTCTTAGGGTTGAAGCTGGTCACCCTTCCGAGGTTGTGCTTCTTCGGTCAGAGTTGGAGAGGACTCATAGGGAGTTGGCCGCCCGCCGAGATGACGCCGAGAGGCGTCAGCAAGAGCTGCACTCGCTTCCCGAAGCTTTGCGGGGTACGGAGGCTCGCGCTAATGAGAACCCTTCTAGTTGGCTGGTGGCCACGGACAAGGTTGCCGATGTTGCTGATCTCTAAGGGTAATTGCCTGCACATAGGATGTATGGCATGCTTCTGGCGGTCGAGCAGCTTGAGCGTCTCCGTGGGGAGAGATTTCCAGTGGAGTGTGTGGCTTCCTTGCATCCTTCCTTGGAGTTTTTCAAGGGTGAGCTTCGCGGCCGGGTGGAAATGGACCCTCCCTTGAATCTCGCTTATCTTCGCCAACTGATGGATCGCTTGGTGGATCACTAAGTGTTGTCTCGAATTGGCGGGCGAGCTCTACGGATTGGACCTACTTCTCAGCAGTTGGCTGAAGCGACCGGGCAGGGGTCGTCGGAAGGTACTGGCCATGCGGAGCCTGCTAGGGTCGAGGCCTTTGTAGATCTTAGGGACGCCCAAGATTAGGTTTATGTAATTTTTAAGGTGTTTACCCTTTGTAATGGGCATAAGCCCTCTCATTTTTGTCATTATTCATAACGATTTTTGCAAAGAGTTTTTCTTGCTTTTCCTTTTTACTTCTGGGCAAAAAGTCGTGTATGCAGTTTCTCTTTTTGTAGTTGTCTCTTTACGTCTAGGTAAAAAGATCTTTTGCAAGAGTACCGTGTGATCAGGACGGTAATTATGCGGTGTGGTAGCGTGGTTTGTCGAACGTTCCTTTTGCTGTTTTCGCACCCAAGGGGATTTTACCGCGCTACTGGGGGAAATTTTAGCTTGGCCCTGGGGGCGCTTAGCATTTCTTGGGTCGGTTGAGCCCATTATCCTGTGGTAGGACTTATGCGAGTACTTTGCAGGGTTGAAGTCTTGTCTCTAGCTAAAAAGAACTACTTTAAATAATAGACAAAATGATTACATTAGTGTAGCCTCCGTCGGGCTAGCCTTAGTTAGGCTGAAGGTAAGCAAAATGTTTACATTCGGATTGACTAGGTCAGGCGTGCTGCGGTCAGGTAGAAAATCCTAAATTTAAAATAGAGACATGCGACTTGACCTTAAGATAGTGTAATGGTGCAAAGTGCGTTCGAAGCCTAAGCAGAGGTAGAGTCTGGGCGGGCGGACTCTGGCTTCTTTCCTCCTGACTCTTTAGCCTTGGGCTGTTCCTCGTGTGTTTCTTTGGGACCGAGGCGGACGACCTTGATAGTCTTGGTTAGGCTCGCTGCATAGCATGCCCGCGCCAATTTCTGGTCCGCTATGATTTCTCCAACCCCGTGAGGTGTTGGGAATTTCATCGTGAACTGTGCGGTAGACACTACAGCTCTGAGTTTGTTCAGGGACGGTCGCCCTAGGATTGCATTGTATGCTGATGGTGCGGAGATAATGATGAAGTTCACATCAAGGCTCGCAACCCTTGGTAAGGTGCCCATAGTTGTTCGGGCGGTGATGATTCCTTCTGTTGGAACCTAGGCTCCTGAGAACCCTATAAGCGTGCCGGGGAATGGCCTTAGGCTGGCTTCATTGAACCCGAGCTTTTTGAAGGTGTCGAAGTACAGAACGTCCGCTAAAGATCCTTGGTCAATCAAGACTCTCTTGACTTCGTAGTTGGCGATTATGGACGTCACCGCCATGGGGTCGTCATGGACTGGTCCCTCTAGGTTAGTGAGGTCGAAGGTGATGGGGTCTCCCTTGGCTTCGCTCCTCCTTTTGTGCTTTGGGGCGTAATCGAGGTCGAGTATGGAACGTTCCATCCTCTTCTTGTTTTGTGGTAGTGAGGAGGTCCCTCGCTGTAGTCTGCCTGCTATGACGTTGATGACCCCGCAGGTAGGCGCTTGGTCGTCTGCCTCTCGGGGGTGTTCGACGTTAACCCTACTTCCTTCCTTGATGAATCTTCCGAGTTGTCCTTTCTGGATTAGGTCCTCGATTTGATCCTTCAGGTGAATGCAATCGTTGGTTCCGTGCACCGTAATCCTTGTAGAATTGACAATACTTGGACTTATCCATCGCTCTCCCTGTCTTACATTGTTTGACCTGCGGGGGGAAGCTGAGCACGTTCGAGTGATAAATTTCTTCCAATACCCCAACATGAGGCTTGTTGAGGGGAGTATAACTCGTGATCCATCCCCTGGGAGGTGTCCGCGGTCGAGGTGGCGACCTCTTCCTATTCTTCTCTTTGGGGGCTTGGATCTCGGTTACCGTCTTTTCCTTTTTCTTTTCTGCCCGTTCCATGTCGGCCCGGCTTATTAGGAATCTTCTCATCTTGTCTTTGGCGATCTGAGCGTTTTCCTCTTGAATGAACCACTCCGCACGGTCCATAAGCTCCTGTAAGGTGGAGACGGGGCATCTGTTTAGTTCCCCGTAGAATTGTGAGCATCGAAGACCTTGCTTTATGACAAAGATGGCGACGGCGTCCTGGAGGCCTCCGACTTGGAGCGAGAGCTTGGTGAAGCGGGCCAGGAAGGCTTGCAGGGTTTCGCCTTCCTCCTGGTGGAAACTAATGAAGGAGTCTTTGTTTTTCTGGTACTCTTTGCTGTTGGCAAATTGTGTGAGGAAGCTCTGTGCCAGTTGTTTGAAGCTGTGGATCGAATTGGGGGGCAGCAAGGAGAACCATCTTAGGGTGGCTTCTTTCAGGGTCGACAAGAAGACTTGGCACTGTTGGCCATTCGTCATTCCCAATATCGACATGGCCGAGTTGAAGGTGTTCAGGTGATCCCGCGGATCGGTTTTTCCACCATAAGGTTCTATGTGGAAGGGCATCTTCAAACCCATGGGCACGTGCTCATACATGACCTGCTGAGTGAAGGGTTGTCTCCCCTTTCCCTGAAAGTCTATCGTGGGCCACTGGTAGGCATTCGCACCACCGACTGCGTACGGGTTGTAGGCCGCGGCCCATGGCATATGGAGGTAGGATCCTAGAGGGTAGTTTAGGACTGGTGGTAGCCGATAGTTCGTGACGTGTCGTGCTGCTTGTCCGGCGACCATGGGTGGCCCAGGTGGGATCACCGTTGGGGGTGGTGCCGTTCTCAATGACAATCGTGCGAACTCCATTGGTAAGGTCCCAAATTGAATTGCGGGCAAGCCAGTAGGGTCACTGGAGGTTCTTGCCATTGCGCCGTGCGGCATTAAGGGTAGCTGGGCGCTCGCTTTTGCTGGGGCGAGGTTCCTATCCTCTTCCCATCGATGTTGGAGAAGAGCTGCTACTTCTGCTTCGAGTTGGGCGATCTCAATGTCCCGCGGGTTTCTTGCTGGCTCTGTCATCTCTTGACCCCCGGTTGTGAGGCAAGTGACGTGCGGCATGACATACGAGTGTTGAGGACAAGTTTCCTCTCTAGACGTCGGGTTTTGGACCACGGTTTCCGTGATGGCTACCTATGTTATTGATGAGCGTTGAGGCTGGGTCGCGCTTGATCTGCCTGCCTCTGTTGTGACCGGTTCGGCCGTTCCCTGTCGGTTCCTCGTGCTACGTCTCAGGGCGCTAGCGTCAGTCGTGGTTGTGGGGACGTTCGAGTCGGTTATGATATTATATCCTTTATCTGTACTGTATATATAAAAAAGAAATACGAGTTTCTGAGCGTTAGGTGTATATTCCTACTCCCCGAAAAAGAAATGTCGTTTAGCGACAGAGTGCGCAAGGCATTGTGGTCTGAATAAGACCAAGGTGGGTGCCACTGTAACTGTTGTTTTTGGCTCAGACAATTGTAATTTGAAATTAGGACCGCAAGGGGTCTTAACCTTGGGGGACTTGTCCTTAGGTGATGCACCTAGGTGCCTACGTACCCTTCGGGAGGGATCAAAGTCCACGTAGTTTGTCATGGTGACGTCTATCCGAGCCGTTAGGCAAGGTTGTTACCTGTATTGGGCCGTGTGCGGCTAAGACGTGCCTAAGGTACTCTGGGTGGGCGAGCCGCTCTTAGGAGGTTGCCTTAGTGTGAGAGAGCTATGGTCTCTGAGGGCTGCTGGAAGCCCTGTCAATGGTGTGCTTCGAGGAGGAGTTGAGCTGTCCAGAAGTTGGCCAGAATGGGGGCCGACAACGGAGCTCAAAGTGTGGATAGGACTTGCTTGAGGTATCTGAGGATGCTCAGGTACCGAGAGGGTATGGAATATCAGAGATGATGGAAGATAATCCTTTAGGGTGAGTATAGTTCTATCGAGGTTGGATTGCTTACGTAGTCCCCCGAGTGAGGATCTATTTATACTCGAGTGCGGGGAGATCGTGCTCGACCCGCGACCTCGTGGAACGTGGGTCGTCCCACGAGGCTTATGGAGATCCCACGTCTAGTTGAGGGGAAGCTGCGTGAGGTGACGTGGGCGAGGGCCACGTATTTGATAGATGAGTAGTGCCACGTGTCTCTAGCGGGTCCTGAGACCGTGCTTCTAGAACGCTTGTGCCACGTGTCCCAGGGTGGAATATTCTGTAGTTACACACATTAAGGGTTCCCTTGTCACAATTGTATCTTTTTCTTTCTATCACTCCACTAAAACTTGACAAGATTATTCATCACGGAATGCTCATGCTCAATCTTATGTTGCGTAACATTATCTTTATCTTTGGATTTCCTCACCAAAATGTTCTCAATCCACAATCATTAATCCTTCTTTAACTGTGAAAACTTTGTTGAGTTACTTTCCTATAATCCTTTACAAATTCTTCACTACCTTGATCAATTTAAGTTTACTTAACCATACATTGCCATAGTCTTAGACCAATAAACCTTCCACTTATTTCATCATTCTTGAAAAATTTCAACCGCCAATACCATGCTAAAAATAAGTGAACCCATCAATTTACAACCTTGTCCCCTTTGACTTACCAACCATCCTACTCATGTCACAATCCCACAACTAATTCTAGTCCTAATTGCACACTCTAAAAGTTTGTGTTTCCAATGGTACACCAAACATTAAGGCACCCATAAATTCATTTCCAGTATCTTATACTTTCTTTCTACACCTCTCCCAAGATGGAATCGTCAAAGACGTGTAGGTAAGACCAAAATGAGAGGAGAAAATGTACATGTTCAAACAAAACTATTTAAGCCTAGCTAGATGTGGGTAGGTTTGAAAAAAATATACAAAAGCTTATCCACTGCCTCATTTTACATTCATAAATTTATTTTCCCGACTCCCCTATAGTAACAATTACAACAAGAACGCTATGGCTAAACTTGCTTGCCTTTAATCATAATAAACTACATAAACATCAAATTAGCCTAGCTAGCTTAGCTTTCCTAATCGAATCAAGTGAAATCATTTTCTAATGAAATACTAAATAGGTGCTAAAATAATTGGAAAAGAAAGTGTCGAGAAAGTAAAACGATATAAATCCATTTGATGAAAGAAGCATTCCCCTTAAGGCAACATTTATATGATAGCTCACTAAGATGACAAAACATTTTCCCCAAATATGAACAATATGGGAAATAGGATCACAAGACGTTGTCATAAATACACCCAACTTCTCAAGGAAAATTAGCATTTAGGCATCTGGGCAAAGAATGGTGTGAATTTCCATGTCTACCCATTCGCATAGATTGGATAAAACATCAACAGTCCTTTTTTTTGTCCAATAAAGCTAATAAAACTTTAGTGTCAAATAAGTATCAAAGCATAATCGCATTTAGGACTCAAAGAATCGATTTTCGTGTTAATCCACCAGAAGCTCGACAAATCTACAAGTACCAATACTTAATAAAGGAGTGGCACGAAGGAGAGAAAGGAAGATAATAACATTCGATAAGGTCTTTAATGTTACCTCATCTATAATTATGCCCGGGATTCATAATGATAGATGAGGTATCACCAAAGAACACTTTGCTCCAATGATCACAGGAAAACCTAGAGCTCTAATACCATTCTGTCACACCCTCGAAAACTAAAGAAGGAATGACTGGCACCTGACTCAAAGAAATACCTATTGTTCAGTAAGCCAACTCATAGAAGCCAAAATGTATATATAAGTTATAATATTTTCCTTTAATCACATAAGAGACTTTTATTAAAATTCCAGCAGAGTTTTCCCTTAAATCAAACATCCTAATTTACACAGTGGCCCCCAAACAATTTCCAACAATTTAATAGTCTAATAACCAATACAATATTTCTAATAGAGAGCTCTACTCTTACTCAATCCAAAACCAATATACAATTCTTCAAAATACAATAAAGGAATACTAAGGACCCTGCCTGTAATCAAAGGAGGACTCTAGATTCAAATATCAATCATTTAAGGTTTAGAGTAATACCCATGAACAATGCGGGCTCACCAAAGTACACAATAGCCTCGAACTATGCAAAATGGGACAAATCCAATGCTACACTTTTATCTGAAAAATGAAATGAGAGGGGTGAGTTTTACAACGCTGTGAGTAGATAATACCTACCATAAAAGGAAGGGAATAAACCTGAACGCACGAGTTTTTCGCAACCCATTTCACGGATATAGTTTCTAAAAGTAATATCATAAAACAATAATAATAATAATCTTGCAAAAGAAATTTACTAATCCTTTCTAAATAGAAATATTTTCTTAGGGTTTTTTTGGATTTTGGGAGGGGGAGGGATGGGAGGAGATTGAAGGGGAGGGGAGGTTAGTCTCCCATTAATCCTCCCCTTGTTTGGATAATTAAAACGATAAGAAGAGGAATATTAGAGGACTAAACAATTATTTTTAGATTGAAAAAGAGCAAGTGCGAGAAGTGGCAATGAGGAGATGCGTTGTAAGAGTAGATCTAAGGGTTATAAGAGGGACATTTTTGTAAATGTGTTTATAATATCCTTCAAAATACCCGAAATTTGAGTATTTTAAAATTGTGAAGTATAAGGATAATGGAGGATTAACTTTTTATCCTCCATTATCTCTCCTCTAATTTTTTATTTTACCAAACAAGGGGAGGAGATTAGATTCCCCTTCCCTCCCCTCCCCCTCCTTAATCCTAAAAACAAACAAACCCTTAAAGACTTATCAAAATCATAGGTAGGAAAATCAGAACTAATATATAAACAATAATAACAATAATAGAAGTTTTCCAAAATCAAAGTAAAAGTACTATCTCAAAAGTTATCAATATCATATCAAAACCAGTTAGGAAAACCAGTTCCACAGAACCAATCAGAACAGACATGAGCACCAAGGCTCACGAATACATACATGAACAACAAGGCTCAGAATACAGACATGAGCAACAAGGCTCACGAATAAAGATCCAATCCACGTGCGTTAGCCAACACACGGGGCTAGCAACACCCCTGCTAGCTGGGGATCCAAGATTCACCAAGGGCTAACGATACTGCGTTAGCTATAGGGTTCCATATCAGATTCACCAAGTAGAAATATAACTTTACTGAAATATTCTCAACTTTCAAAATTAGAGAGTCGAAAATACTTAGTAATCAGTAATCACAAATAACTAACTGAATCAGAAGTGCATACAAATGAATTTCCATATAACAAATTGTTCTTCCAATGCAGAACACTTATTTCCAAATAGTCAATCTTTCAAAGAAGTCTTACATCATTCAAATGGTTTCAAAACAAGGTGAGGACATGATCAACGAATACAGAATAATATACAAATTTGCAGAACAGAATTTATAGAACAATACTTTAATGAATAATCAAAATATGAATGAATTTCTAACATGTGCATCACCTTATGAGTAAGATTCGCAAAAACAGACCTAGTACATATCATCAATTAAAGATACATAGCTTATCAAATTAAATATCGAAAGAGAGAGAAAACTATTTAAATTTAGTTTGTTCCCCATTATAAATTAAAGGCTAAAATTAATTAAAGCGCAAGGTAGGCAAGAAAAGTGTATAGTAGGCATTATCCACTCACAGGTAGTCCAAGCAAAGAAAAAAAGCTCCAAGAGCTCTTCAATCCAGTTTCCAAGTTAAGCGCATCTTCAAACTTACCCAAGATTGTAAAGATTATATATGTAATGTCATTCTCATCTGCAACTCTAGCATCCTCATAGAGTCCTTAAGTGTTAGAAAGTCCAAATTTATAGGCTTTATGTTATGGTCCTAAGTTTGATACCCCATTTCATTTTCAATTCCTAATACTTTATTACTTGTGAAATGACATTTAACAGTTCTAAAATGTACACCCCAATTCATTATGGAAGGCTATTGGAACCAAAAACTATCCTGAAAATCCAAATTTATCCATTTTATATTAATTATTTAGAATTTAATAAATTTTTCAGTTTAGTCCTTAACGTACTCTTAGATTCCAAAGTAGGCCCCAAAGGTCACTAAAACTTCCCTAAATTTATATGAGACCTCCTTGGAACCAAATATTGTAGAGGGAACAAACAATCAGGATTTTCATTCATTCCCTAATTTCTTTAAAAAAATTCGCATTTGAGTCCCTATCTCCATAATCATGGTGCTGCATCTCCTTTCTCTTATTCTTCACTTCCATCTTAATTATTCCATCACATATATAGCAGCAACTCATAAATTTACTGATCATAGTAACTTCCAAACTCTTTTAAAATTTATAAAATTGCTCCAATTGCATGAGAATATTATTTCTAAAGTGCTTTCTAGGCCCAGATTGAAAATGTAATTCTTTTGCAAGACTTTTAGCATTATTATAACTCAAAGTCAGCCCCTTTAGCCACCATAAAAGAAACATAGTAGAAAAAAAAAAATCTAGATGGACATGTTAAAATGTGCAAAACAAAAGATAAATTATCCTACCTCAAATTACTAGTGTTTTCTTCTATATATATATATATATATATATATATATATTACGTGAGGCTTCTTCTATTTACTATAAAAACTTTAGCAAGAATTGAAAACCAATAGTCACTCATACATAGCAAAACCACAAGATCTAGAATGGATGAAACTTTCTTACCTAAAGGAAGATAGAAGCCCCATTTAAAACCATTGTTCTTCCCAACCCTTAACCCACTACCACAAGACGCTTATTCTTTGTTTTCATCAGAATAATGATACCAACACCAGCAAAATAAACGGAAGTTGTGGACAGCCAACGAAAATTAATGCTAGTGGCCGAAAGTGGAAGTATGTGGCCATTTTGGAGGAATGAGAGAAAAATGGATTTTACAACCTAAAGAGATGAACAATGAGGGAAACAAAGAAGCTTCTGAAGGATAAGCAAATATGATGCTTTATGACATTAAGGATTTTATGGCATTTTTGTAATTTTAAACAATTTTAGGTCTTGTAAAACCCATTTTTGTTGGATATGAATTTGATCCAAATGAATTTATAAAGAGAATAGTAACGTCTCAAAATTTTGGGTAATCATAAACCCATTAAAAAAATATGACATCGTGTTTTTAGCAGACTAAGAATTTCTATCAGATAAAAACTTCAATTCGTAAAAACTATCAAATTTTTACTATGAGTTCAGAATAATTTGTATAGTTATTGTAATTGTCGTTTTTGGTTCAGACAATTTTATTTTGTAAATAAGGACTGCAAGGGGTCGTAACCTTGGGGGACTTGTCCTTAGGTGAGAACCTAGGTGCCTACGTACCCTTAGGAAGGGATCAAAGTCCACGTAGTTCGTCATGGTGACATCTACAGGAGCCGTTAGTTTATGTGGCTACCTGTATTGGGCCGTGTGCGGCTAAGACGTGCGTAAGGTACTCTGGGCGGGCGAGCCACTCGTAGGAGGTTGCCTTAGGTTTTGACAGAGCAGAGGACTCTTAGAGCGATCAGGCACTCTACTTGTAGGGATCTCCGAGACAGAGATGTGCCGAGTGCTGACCGGAGGGTCACCAGAGCTTGGTGGTGCCGTGGGCTAAGCTCTAGAATCAATAAATAGGTGTATGTAGTAAGGTAGGCTGAGAGTGGATTCTGTATATTCAGAATGCGTGCCACTTGCCTCTTCTTCTTGTGTGTTGTGTTTCTTGATGTTCGGATCTCTCTGAGGGTCCTTTTATACCGAGTGTGGGGGGGACGTGCTTGACTCACGTTCTCGCGGGACGTGGGTCACCCCACGATGCTTGGGGGGCTTCCCATGTCTCTTGGACAGAAGCCCTCGAGGAGAGGCGTGGGTACCGACCACATAAGGGGCAGACGAGTGATGCCATGTGTCATTGGTTTAAGCTGCCGTGGAGCTTCTGGAAGCTTAGTGCCACATGTCCCAAGGCAGAATATTCCGTAGTTACATAAGTCCCCCAACTCTACGGGTGTCGAGCGCCCACGGACTTAAGTTCTCTGTCAGTAAGCTACTTAGGAAAATTTCACATTACCAGTTTGTCAAAGCGAGCTTGTACGCAAGCGGGTCTGGCCCTCTTGGTTGGTCATTCGACTTTGGGAGGCCTTGCGTATTTCTGGATTTTCCTTGAGTGGAGACATCGAAGATGCCATGCGTCTTAATCCGGGTGGCTGGCTGCTTGACTTTCTTAGCTAGTTTTCGAGCCGTCTCTACCAAAAGTACAGACTTTCCGAGGAGGGGTCATCATTGCTCAGAGGGGAATTTCCGAAAGTACCCTCTAGAGGTGTGTGGAGGAATCTCAATGGTTGGGGGCCTTTTGGTCATTCCTTTTAGTTTCAGAGTCTTTTTCATTTTCGCGCCTTTTAGTTGGGCTCCAAAACGTCTTCTGGGCCTCCTTATTACTGAGAGTGGAAGGGCTTTATTCCATTGCTTTGCAGTCTTCTTCCTTCTTATTTTGACTCTAGCAATACCCTGGTCTTAGTTCTTCGTAATGGCTTCTTCTAGTGTTACCGCCTCCGTGTGCTCTTCTATGGATTCAGATTTCGAGCAATCCCTGTTGTTGGTTGCCATGGAGGGAGTGAGAGAGATAGTAGCGAGTCTCACTTTGCTGTGTGATTCCGTGGACCTTCGAGGGGTTTTGTCTAAGGAGGGTGAGAACCCGATGGTGCCTCCCCCAGCGGTTTCTGCGGAATGGTATTCTTCCGAACCAGAATCTGGGTCTACGACCAATATTCCGATAGTGGACACTGGGGTAGAGTCGTGAGTCGTGCCGGATCTTGGCATCAAGAAAATACGGAGGGAGCGTTTTGCTCCTTCTCTCCCTGAGGATTATGAAATAAGGTCGATGGGGGAAGGAGAGACTATTCTTTGGAGCGACGACGTCAGTTTCGTTCTCCCCCTCTGCGTCCCCTACAATGCCGCTTTCATTCCCCATTTCTCCGGTTTCGTGGAAGCCGTGCTCAACTTGCTGAATGTTTGCCCCGCGCAGTTGACTCAGAACGCATGGTCTATACTCAACGTTTTCGACAGGTTTTGCCAGTCGAACAAATTGGAGGCACTGCCCAACGTGTTTCTTTCTCTCTACTCCATCCGCGAGGCACACGGATGGGTGTGTTTTGAATCACGTGCCAAAGGTTTTACTATCTCAGACCTACTGGGCAATAACCATGCTTGGCTATCGTATTTTTTCAAGGTGGTATGCAAGAAGGGTTTCTGCCCGCCTTGGGTTCGACCTAAAGACTGGCGCCTGCACTTCCCCCTCAAGTGGTCTAATCTTACTCTCCGGGTTCGGTACGACCGGAAGGATTACGAGGAGACAGCTTTTGAGTTTTTGAAGGGGGTCGTGGTCACAAGTTCCGCTTTGGGTAAGTTGCTTTTGAATTTTGACAGTAAGTCGCATTCTTCCTGTTTTTTTGAGCTCACTCAATACTGAGTATTTCCTTGTTTTCAGGATTAACCCTTGATGGGCATTTCTATTCCTCCGGAGGTTAGGGCGAGGATGCACCCTACCTGGGAGAACATTGGTGGAGAGTTTCGCGTTCGCGCCCGAGGAGATTCTCCATTAAAGATAGAGGACTATGATATGGCTCCAAATCCTCGAAGGGATCCCCTGAGGTCGGACTAGCCACCGCATCCTTCAAGCGAGGATGCTTCTTGATTCGGACTTCGTAGTATGTCTGCGTTGTCATTTATGTACTCTTGGGGCGCTAGTCCCCATGTGTAAATATATATTTTTGAATAGTAAAAAGAATTTCATGTACAAGACTTGGTCAATCGCATTGCATTCTGTATTTATTTAGATCGATGGTATTAAATCTGTCTTTGGACTAAGATCGAGGGGGAGTACATAGTGGATTTGTCTTTAGACTAAGACATAGTGAAATATCCGTGACACTTCTCTTTGGACTAAAACATAGTGAAATATTTCTTGAGGCTGCTAGTGTTCCAGGTATTCAGGACGTGCTCTCCCGTCAGGTGTGCTAACTTGTACGCGTTGTACGAAGTGATTCTGATGACCCTGTATGGGCCTTCCCAATTAGGTGCGAGCTTGCCGTGCAGGCGGTCACGCCTATTTTTTATCGCTGTCTGCATGACTAAGTCACCTTTTTTGAATTCTCGAGGTCGGACCCCCCGATTGTATTTTCGTGCGAGTAACTGCTTGTAAGCTAATCAATAGATTTTTTGAGTTTGAATGGGAGTAATTCAGCACTCGATCTGAGGGGACTCCGATGTCGGCGGGAACTATTGCTTCTTGTCCATATGTTAGGGCGAAAGGAGTTTCTCCTGTTGCCGAGTGTATCGTCGTCCGGTAAGACCATAGAACCAATGGGAGCGGGTCCACCCAACTTTCTTTCGCGTCTGCCAAGCATTTTCGCAGTCCTTCGAGGATGATGCAGTTTGCCCTTTCCCTTTGTCCGTTAGTCGCCAGATACCCGACCGAGGTGGTTCTGTGGTCAATCCACCAATCCTTGCAGAATTCCTCAAATTTCTCGCTGACGAACTAGCTTCTGTTGTCGGTGATCAATGTGTGTGGTTGGCCGAATCGAGTTATGGTATTTCGCCAGAGGAAGTTCTGGATGTTTTAGGAGCCGATGGTGGCTAGGGGTTCAGCTTCGATCCATTTTGTGAAATAGCCGACGGCCACTATGAGGAACTTCCTTTGGAGTGTACCTTGAGGAAAAGGGCCCAGTATGTCCATGCCCCAAGTGTCGAAGGGCCATAGAGATTCGATGGACTTTAGCTTACCAGGTGGCTGGCGTATGAACGTGGTGTGCTGCTGAAATTGGTCGCAGTTGGTGACCAAAGCTTCTGAGTCGGCTCTCATTGTGGGCCAGAAAAATGTGGAGCGTAGGGCTCGGTTGCGGTGTGCTCCTGTGGACTGGTGGGTGCCGCATATGCCCTCGTGGATTTCTTGTATCCCAAAACGAAGTATCGAGCTGCTTGCCTTCTTATTTTTCGGGCTAGCTCTCTATCCGAAGGCAGGACACCTTCTGCTAGGTATGCTTTATTTGGAGCCGTCCAAGAATTGTCAACTGCTATTGGCAGTATGTCTGGATTTATGCTGGGGGTGCAAAGCGTTGTTCGCAGAATCGTTTTAAGTCCCGGTTGGCTCGGTGTGGTGACCAATTTGGAGAGGGCGTCAGCTTGGGTGTTTTGGTTCCGGAGGATCCGTGTCATCATGACGGATTCAAACCTGCTGATTTTTTGTTTGGCACGCTCTACGTATTTAACGATAGTAGCATCCTTCACCTTGAAGTCTCCATTGAGTTGTCCGATCACCAACTGCGAGTCGCTGAATAGCTTGACCTTTGAGGCGCCCAGGTCGTGAGCTAGTGCTAGTCTGGCTATGAGTGCTTCATATTCAGCTTGGTTGTTGGAGGCGGGGAACATGAAGCGCAGGGCTTGTTCCACCTTGATTCCATCGGGGCTCTCTACTATAATGCCGGTGACCGCGGATTTCCCGGTCGAGGAGTCATCTACGTAGACTAGACATGGGGTTTTTCTGGCTGTGGCTCAATGATCTCGTCATGGTTTGAAGCCGGAGCATTCCCCTGATGGCGTTCTGACAGAGTCATTTTGGCGACAAAGTCTGCAAATCCTTGAGCTTTGGTCGCCTGTCGGGGCTCATATGTGATGTAGAATTTGGAGAGTTTGACGGCCCAGTATGTTATTCGCCCTGCTATGTCTAGCTTTTGCAGTATCTGCCGCAGGGGGTGGTCGTTTCGGACCATGATTGTGTGCTTCTGGAAGTAGGGTCGAAGCCTTCTGGCCGAGTGGACGAGGGCGAGTACGAGCTTCTCCACTCGTTGGTACCTGAGTTGGGCTCCCTGCAAAGTATGGCTTGTGTAGTAAATCGGGAATTGTTCGAACCCTTCTTCTCTTACTAGCGTTGAGCTTACAGCGTGATCAGTGGTGGCTATATATAGTATGAGGGTCACTCCTTTAACTACTTTTTCTAGCACCGTCGGTTTAGCTAAGTAAACCTTGAGGTCTTGAAATGACCTTTCGCACTGCTTGGTCTATTGGAACTCTGGTGTTGTCTTTAGGATTTTGTAGAAGGGAAGGCATCGGTCAGCCATTCTTGACAGGAATATGTTGAGGGCTGCTAGCCTCCCGTTTAGCCTTTGTACCTCCTTCACCGATTGAGGTGGTTCCATGTTGAGAACGACTGCACACTTTTCAAAATTAGCCTTGATTCCTCTTTGCGTGATCATAAATCCTAGGAATTTTCCGGCTGAACGCCGAAGGCGCATTCGGTTGTATTTAGCATCATTTGGTGCATCCGTAAGACTAGGAAGATATCTTCCATATGCGCCAAGTGTTGTTCAAGTTCCATGGATTTAACCACCATATCATCGACGTAAAGTTTGAGGTTACGGCCAATCCGATCCCTGAAGATGATGTCCATCATCCTCTGGTAGGTGGCACCTGCGTTTTTCAATCCGAAGGGCATGACTTTGTAGCAGTAGACACCCTTGTCTGTGATGAAAGAGGTTTTTTCGTAGTCTTTCGGGTTCATTTGGATCTGATTGTATCCTAAGAAGGCGTCTAGGAAACTCAGCATCCGGTGCCCGGCTGTTCCATCCACCAGCTTGTCTATGTTAGGGAGTGGATATGCGTCTTTTGGGCAGACTTTGTTCAGATTTGTGAAATCTTCGCACATTCGGCATTTCCCATTCGCTTTTCTGACCATAACCACATTCGACAGCTGGTCGGGGTAATATGACTCGCGTATGAACCCGGCGTTGAGAAGCTTCTGCAGTTCTTCGTTAATTGCCCATTGCCTTTCGTCACCAAAGTGCCACTTTTTCTGGATGACGCCGGGACCGTCTCTGGTGTTAAGGGAATGACATATGAGTGTGGGATCTATTCCCGGCATGTCCGCGACGCTCCAGGAAAATACGTCCTTGTACCTTGTAAGTAGCTTCTAGAACTTCTTTCGGGCTGCTTGGTCATAGAGGGCTCATACGCGGATTTCCTTGTTATTTGCTTGGTCTATGCAAATATTCACAAGATCTTTCGTAAGCTGTGGCCAGGCTCCAGGGATTTCATCACGTAGGTCTACTATCTCAGGAGGGCTCCTGATATAATTCTCGGCCTTGCCTCCTTCAGGGCGGTCAGTCATGCAGCACGCATATGCTTCTTGGTCTGCTCGTATTTCCCCGATTGCCGCTGTCGTGGAGAATTTTATCATTAGATGAGCTGTAGATATGACTATTCTGAGTTGGTTGAGGGTCGGTCGACCCAGCACAACATTGTATATTGACGATGCTGCTGATATGGTGAACCTAACTTTGACGCTGGTGACCTTTGGTGGTGCGCCCAACTTGAGCCATGTTGTGAAGGTTCCCCGTGTCTCAATGGCTCGTCCTGAGAAGTCGATGAGAGTTCCCTCGTCTGGTGTCAGCTGATCCTTGCAATTGTGCATCTTCTCCGAGGTCCTTGTGAAGAGTACATCGGTAGCCGATCTGGGGTCTATTAATTTGGGTTTGACATCATATCCCGAGATGTTGGCCATGATAGCCAATTGATGTCATTCTGTCGAGCTGTGCCTTCAAAGGTTACGAGCTGTGTTTTATGTCGCTTTTGTTTGTCGCCATTGATGTCATTCTGTCGAGCGCTCTACTTGTACGGATCTCCGGGACGGAGATGTGCCGGGTGCTGACTGGAGGGTCACCGGAGCTTGGTGGTGCCGTGGGCTAAGCTCTATAATCGATAGATAGGTGTATGCAGTAAAGTAGGCTTAGAGTAGATTCTGTATATTCAGAATGCGTGCCACTTGCCTCTTGTTCTTGTGTGTTGCGATTTCCTGATGCTCGGATCTCTCTGAGGGTCTTTTAATACTGAATGTGAGGAGGACGTGGTCGACCCACGATCTTGCGGGACGTGGGTCATCCCACGATGCTTGGGGGGCTTCCTACGTCTCTTGGACGGGAGCCCTCGAGGAGAGACATGGGGACCGGCCACGTAAGGGGCAGACGAGTGATGCCACGTGTCGTTAGTGTAAGCTGCCGTGGAGCTTCTGGAAGATTAGTGCCATGTGTCCCTAGGCGGAATATTCCGTAGTTACAGTTATCATTTAAGTCTATATTTTAATTTTTTCACTTACTTTTCATATCCATTTTAATTTCTAAAGATTTCCATCACCAAATTTAATAAAATCCTAATATTAGTAAAAAAAAAATTGTTTTACTATTTGTAACTGTCGTTTTTGGCTCAGACAATCGTAATTTGCAATTAGGACCGCAACGGGTCTTAACCTCAGGGGACATGTCCTTGGATGATGCACCCAAGTGCCTACGTACCCTTCGGGAGGGATCAAAGTCCACGTAATTCGTCATGCTGACATCTATAGGAGCCGTTAGGCAAGGTGGTTACCAGTATTGTGCCGTGTGCGGCTAAGACGTGCCTAAGGTACTTCGGGCGGGCGAGCCGCTCTTAGGAGGTTGCCTTAGAGGGAGAGAGCTCTGGTCTCTGGTGGCTGCTGGAAGCCCCATGAATGGCGTATTCCGAGATGCAGGTGATCTTGCCAGAGGCTGACCTAGGCAGTGCTTACGGCGAAGCTCATGATATACGAAATGATTACGGGAGGTATCCAAGGGTGCTCAGGTTACCAGGAGTATATGTGAGATATCGTAGATTAGGGGCAGTGATCCTTCAAGTTGCGTCTTGTGCTCTTCTTGTTGCTTCTTTCTAGTCCCCTGGGTGAGGGTCTATTTATATTGATTGTGGGGAGATCATGCTCGACCCATAACCTCGTGGGAAGTGGGTCGTCCCACGAGGTTTTTGGAGTTCCCACGTCTGGTTGAGGGGATGCTCTATGAGGTTACGTGGGTAAGGGCCACGTAACTGGTAGATGAGTGGTCCCACGTGTCTCTAGCGAGTGTTGGGGCCGGGTTTCTAGAAGGTTGATGCCACGTGTCCCGAGGTGGAATATTCCGTAGTTACATAAGTCCCCCAAGTCTATGGGTGTCGAGCGCCCGTGGACTTAAGTTCCCTTGTCTGTAAGATACTTAGGAATTTTTCGCTGCCTTCACTCGTGGGAGAGCTCATCCGCCGAGAGTCACGGTTATGGGAGCTGGTCGTCCGACTCGCAAAGCGCGTTCCCTCGTATCGTTCCTTGGAAAAGGAGATACTTTGGAAAGGACACGTGTCTCGCCTCAGATCGCTGGACACTTGACTTCCTTAGCAAGTTTTCAAGCCGTCTCTGCAGGAAGTACGCGACTTACCGAGGAGGAGTCATCATTGCTCAGAGGGGGATTTCCCAAAATGCCCTTCTAGAGCTAGTGGGAGAAACCCAAAGGTCAGGGGCCGTTTGGTCGTTCCCTTTAAATTCACAGCCGTTTCATTTTCGCGCCTCTTTGGTTAGGCTGCAAAGTGTCTGTTGGGCCTCCTTTTTATCGGCTGAGAACCGAAGACCTCTTGTTGTTTTATGAATCTCCTTCCCCTCAATCTTTTCACTTTGTGAGTCTCCTTCTTCCCAAACTTTAGACCTCGCGATTCTCGGCTCCTCGTTGCTCGACGAATGGCTTCCGCTTCCGTGCATTCTTACGTGGACCCAGATTTTGAGCAATCCCTCCTGCTGGTGGCCACGGGGGGAGTCAGGAAGAGAGTGGATGCTCTTATCATGTCGCGGGACTCCGCGGATCTTCGGGAAGTTCTATCTGGGGAGGATGGAACGACGGCGATACCTCCTTCGACTGCCTCTACGGGCTGGTATTTTACGAAATGGGAACTGGGTTCGACGGTAAACGTATCGACGGTGGATGCCGACGAGGTTTCGTGGGTGCTGCCGGGAGCCGGTATTGAGAAGGTGTGGGAGGAGCGCTTCACTCCTGAGGGGATTCTCTGTTGAGGATCGAGGATTATGAGGTGCCCCTAAATCCTCGAAGGGAGCCGCCGTGGTCGGATGGGCCTCCGCATTTATCAGGGGGGATGCCTCTTAGTTTGAGGCCGTTGTATTTGCGGTTTTGTAATTTTGGGGTGATAGACCCCCTAAATGTAAAGAAATTTGTGAACACGAGAGTTGATCGATCGCATTGCATTTAATATTCCTTTAATCATATATCGTAAGTATCTTGGGACTAAGACGAGTTAGTAGTACATTTGCCTTGGGACTAAGACAAGATAGTAGTCCATTTGCCTTGGGACTAAGACAAGATAGGGGGCGTTCATCTTGGGATTAAGATGTTGTGGGGTGCCCGCGATTTGGCCTTTGGACTAGGGCAGAAAGAAACATTATTGACTAAGACATAGTAAAATATTTCTTCAGGCTACTCGCGTTCCATGTATGTAGGATGTGCTCGCCCGTTAGGTGTGCTAACTTGTATGCGTTGTGTGAAACGATACCAATAACCCTATATAGGCCTTCCCAATTAGGGGCGAGCTTGCCGTGTTGGTGGTTGCGCCTATTGTTTATCGCTCTACGCTTGACCAAGTCACCACTTTCGAATTTGCGGGGTCAGACGCCCCGGTTGTGTTTTTGTGCTAGCAGCTGTTTGTAGGCGATGTTCCTGAGCGCCACTGATTCCCTTCATTCCTCGACTGCGTTCAAGCTGACCAGCAGGCTCTCCGGGTTCGACTCGGAGTAATTGAGCACCCGATCTGAGGGGACACTGATGTCGGCGGGGACGATTGCCTCTTTCCCGTATGTCAGAGCAAAGGGGGTCTCTCTGGTGGCTGTGTGTATTGTTGTTCTGTACGACCACAAGACCAATGGGAGCTCTTCCACCCATTCTTCTTTTGTGTTAGCCAACCGCTTTTGCATCCCTTCGAGAATGATGCGATTTGCTCTTTCCGTCTGCCCGTTGGTTGCCGGGTATTCAACTGTGGTAGTTCGATGGTCGATCCTCCACTCTTTGCAAAAATCTTCGAATTTCTCGCTGATGAATTGTCGCCCATTGTTGGTGATTAGCGTGTGCGGGGACCGAAATGATTGATGACGTTCCGCCAAAAGAAGTTTTGGACGTTTTGGGACTCGATGGTGGCTAGAGGTTCGGCTTCTATCCACTTGGTGAAGTTGTCGACGGCCACTATGAGGAATTTTTGTTGGAGCATGCCTTGAGGAAGAGGGCCCAGGATGTCCATGCCCCATGTATCGAAGGGCCATGGGAATTCAATGGGCTTCAGTTTGCCGAGCGACTGGTGTATGAATGCAGCGTGGCGTTGACATTGGTCACAATGAGCGACTATGGCCTCTGAGTCCGCTCTCATTATTGGCCAGTAGAATCCGGAGCGCAGGGCTCGCTTTCGAAGGGCTCCTGCAGACTGGTGAGTGCCACATACACCTTCATGGATTTCTTGTAGCACATAGCGTGCTTCTTCGGTCGAGTTACACCGGAGATGTGGGGATGAGAATCCCTTTCTGTATAGGTTGTTTCCCTAGACATAGTATCGAGCTGCTTGCCTCCAGATTTTTTGAGCGAGTTCTTTGTCTGTAGGGAGGGTGACCGCCGTTATGTATGCCCTAATGAGGGCCATCCAGGAGTTGTTGATCGCAATTGGCAATATATCCGAAGGTATGCTGGGAGTGCGAAGTGTGATTTGCAAGACTATTTTATGTCCTGATTGACTCGGTGTGGTGGCTAATTTGGAGAGGGCATCAGCTTGGGTGTTTTGGTTCCGGGGGATCCGTGTGATCAAGACAGATTCGAACTTGCTGATTTCTTGTTTGGCACGCTCCACGTATTTGATGTTGGTGGCGTCCTTTGCCTCAAAGTCTCCATTTAGTTGTCCGACCACCAGTTGTGAATTGCTAAATAGCTTGACCTTTGAGGCGCCTAGGTCGTGAGCTAGCGCTAGTCCGGTTTTGAGTGCTTCATATTCAGCTTGGTTGTTAAAGGTTGGGAACGTGAAGTGCTGGGCTTGTTCCACTTTGATTTCGTCTGGGCTCTCGGCGATGATGCCAGCGCCTGCGGATTTCCCGGTTGAGGAGCCGTCTACATAGACTAGCCTTGGGGATTTTTCTGGATGTAGTTCGATGGTCTCGTCATGTTTCGAAGCCGAGGTGTCCCCCAGAAGGCGTTCTGACGGAGTCATTTCGGCGACGAAGTCTGCCAAGGCTTGGGCTTTGATCGCCCTACAAGGCTCGTATTGAATGTCGAACTCTGACGTCATTCGCCCTGCTAAGTCTGGCTTCTGCGATATTTGCCGCAGGGGTTGGTCAGAACAGACCATGATTATGAGTTGTTGGAAGTAGGGTCGAAGTCTTCTGGCCGAGTGGACGAGAGCAAGTACAAGCTTCTCCACCCGTTGGTACCGAAGTTGGGCTCCCTGCAACGCATGGCTTGTGTAACAGACTGGGAATTGCTCGACTCCTTCCTCCCTTATCATTGCTGAGCTTACAGCATGATCGGTGGTGGCTAGGTAAAGTATGAGGGTTTCTCCCTTAACTGCTTTGGCTACCACCGGAGGTTTGGCTAAGTAAGCTTTAAGGTCCTGGAAGGACATTTCGCATTGCTCAGTCCATTGGAACGCTGGTGCCATTTTGAGGATTTTGTAGAAGGGAAGACATCGGTCGGCCATCCTTGATAAAAACGTGTTGAGGGCCACTAACCTTCCGTTCAACCTCTGTACCACTTTTACCATCCGCGGCGATTCCATCTTGAGAATGGCTGCGCATTTCTTGGGGTTGGTTTTGATTCCTCGTTGTGTGATCAAGAATCCTAGGAACTTTCCAACCGACACGCCGAAAGCGCATTTGGTTGGGTTCAACTTCATTTGGTGTGTTCGCAAAACCAAGAAGACTTCCTCCATATGTGCCAGGTGTTGTTCGAGTTCCATGGATTTGACTACCATGTCGTTGACGTAGACCTCGAGGTTTCGACCTATCTGTTCTCTGAAAATGATGTCCATCATGCTCTGATAGGTGGCTCCTGCGTTCATCAGTCCAAAAAGCATGACTCTGTAGCAGTAGACGCCTCTATCCGTAATAAAAGAGGTGATTGCCTGGTCCTTCGGGTTCATCTGGATCTGTTTGTATCCAGACAAGGCGTCTAGGAAACTCTGCATTTGATGCCCGGCCGTCGCATCGACCAACTTGTCTATGTTCGGGAGCGGGTAGGCATCCTTTGGACAGACTTTGATCAGATTGGTAAAGTCTACGCACATTCGCCTTTTTGACCATTACTACGTTCGATAGCCAGTCAGGGTTCTGTGATTCACGTATGAAGTCGGCGTCAAGGAGCTTTTGCACCTCCTCGTCGATTGCTTGCTGCCTTTCCTCGTCGAAATTCCGTTTCTTCTGGATTACGCCGGGGCCGTCTCAGATATTGAGGGAATGGAATATAAGTGCGGGATCTATCCCTGGCATGTCAGCGGCACTCCAGGTGAATACGTCCCTGTACTAGGTGAGCAGTTCTTGAAACTTCCTTCAGGCTGTCTGGCTGAGGAGAGCTCCCACGCGGACTTCCCGATTATTCGCCTTACCTATGCAGATGCTCACGAGGTCCTCTATGGGTTGTGGCCTCGCTCCGAGGATTTCATCTCACAAGTCCACTATCTCCGCGGGTTTCTGGCGCAATGTTCGGCTTCACCCATAGCGGGTTGGTTGGTCGCGTAACATGTGTGGGTTTCCCGGTCTGCTCATATTTATGCGACGCCAGCCGACATAGGGAATTTTATCACAATATGAGCTGTGGATATAATGACTCTAAGCTTGCCCAGGGTCGGTCGACCCAAGACTGCATTGTATATCGATGGTGCCTTTGATATAGCAAATCTCACTCGGGCACGAACGACACTCGGTTGTGTGCTTAGGGCGAGCCATGTCGTGAGGGTTCCTCGCATCTTGATGACCTGTCCAGAGAAGTCGACGAGGGTTTCTTCGTCTGTTGTTAGCTGATCCTCTCGGTGGGCCATTTCTTCCAAAGTTTTTGCAAAGAGTATATCGGAGACAGCCCCGGGATCATCACGCGCCTGACGTCGAATCCTGAGAAATTGGCCGTGATGACCAGCGGCTCGTTTGTCTCAGTCGTGTTGCCAGCATCGTCAAAGATTATGAGCCGTGTCTTATGTCGCTTCCGTCTGTCGCTCTGGACGTCATCCGGTCGGTCGTGTAAGGTTTTTGAGAAATCACCTGTGTCGACCATGGGGGTGCCATATCTTGTGTATCCTGTATTGTATATCAAGACGAAAACAAATATGGGTTTCTGAGCGTTAGGTATATACTCCTACTCCCCAAAAAGAAATGCCGTTTAGTGGTAGAGTGCTCAAGGCATTGTGGTCTGAATAAGACCGCGGTGGGCGCCACTGTAACTGTCGTTTTTGGCTCATACAATTGTAATATGCAATTAGGACTGCAAGGGGTCTTAACCTTGGGGGACTTGTCCTTGGGTGATGCACCCAGGTGCTTACATACCCTTCGGGAGGGATCAAAGTCCACGTAGTTCGTCACGCTGACGTCTATAGGAGCCGTTAGGCAAGGTGGTTACCTGTATTGGGCCGTGTGTGGCTAAGAGGTCCCTAAGGTACTCTGGGCGAGCGAGCCGCTCTTAGGAGGTTGCCTTAGAGGGAGAGAGCTCTGGTCTCTGGTGGTTGCTGGAAGCCCCGTGAATGGCGTTTTCCGAGATGGATGTGAGCTTGCCGAAGGCTGACCTAGGCAGTGCTTACGGCAGAGCTCGTGATATACAAAATGATTACGTGAGGTATCCGAGGGTGCTCAGGTTACGGAGAGTATATGTGGCATATCGTAGATTAGGACCAGTGATCCTTCAGGTTGCGTCTTGTGCTCTTGTGCTCTTGTTGTTGCTTCTTTCTAGTCCCCTGGGTGAGGGTCTATTTATACTGATTGTGGGGAGATCATTCTCTACCCACGACCTCGTGGGACATGGGTCGTCCCAAGAGGTTTGTGGAGTTCCCACGTCTGGTTGAGGGAATGCTCTATGAGGTTACGTGGGTAAGGGCCACATAACTGGTAGATGAGTGGTGACACGTGTCTCTAGCGAGTGCTGGGGCCGGGTTTTTAGAAGGTCGATGCCACGTGTCCCAAGGTGGAATATTCCGTAGTTACACTATTGATATAAATATATATTTTAATTTCATTTCTCATAATGTCTAATCCCAATGTAACAAAACTATGAACCCAAATTCTTCTTCTTCTTCCTTTTTTTTTTTGAAATTTAGGGATATTACAGCTCTTCAGTCCAGAGTCATTGAATATGTTTTGAGATTTGTTGTCACACCCCCAGAAATATGAAAGAGGGGTGACTGGCACTGGATTCAAGGAAAGACCTACACGATCCGTTAAGCCCGAACAACAGGACATATGCATACAATTCATAATATTTCCAATGAAAATTCGGCAGAGTTCCCTCTAAAATCTTAACATTTCCAATTTGTTAAACATTCAAAATTAATACAATGATCTTATTAGAGAGCTCAACTCTCAACCAATCCAAAATCAAAATACGATTATTTATATTATGACTAAAGAACAATAAGGACCCTGCCTGTGATCAATGGAGCTATCTAGAGACAAAATATTGACAAAAAAAGAATAAAGCACATTATAGCCCATGGACAAAAGTAGGCTCACCAAGGGATCAGGTAGCTTCGACTACGCAAACAGAGACAAATCCAAACCTCTATCTGAATATATATATATATATATATATATATGAAAGGAGGGGTGAGTTTTGCAACTCAGTGAGCGGATAATACATACCATAACAAGAAGGGAACAAAGCTGTAGCCACGAGTTTTTCGCAAATATTAGTTCCAATGGAAATTTCATAGATCAATAGTAATGAATAAGCTTTCAAAAATAATTTACCAATCCTTTCTAAATAGAAATATTTCCTTAAAGACTTATCAAAATCATAGGTAGAGAATCAAAACTAATATTTATATAATAATAATAATAATAATAATAATAATAATAGAAATAATAATAATAATAATAATAATAATAATAATATAAGCTTTCCAAAACCAAAGTAAGAGTACTATCTCAAAAGTTATTAATGTCATATCACAACCAGTTAGGGAAACTAGATCCACAGAACCAATCAGAACAGACATGAGCAATAAGGGTCACGAATACAGATCCAATCGACGTGTGTTGGCCGGCACACGGGGCTAGCAACAACCCTGCTAGCGGGGGTTCCAAGGTGCACCAAGGGCTAACAATACTGCGTGAGCTATAAGTTTACTAAAACATTTCATATATTTCCACATCATAGTAAAAATTGCTTAAGTAATCAAAATCCTTGAACTGAAACAAAAATACATAGGGCTAGTTTCCATATAGTAGATCATACTTCTGAAATTAAATAAATATTACGATCAATAAATATTTCAAAACTTTCACATCAATTGAATCATTTCAAATTCAATCCATGGTGAGGACAAGATTATTTAATGCAAAAATATACCATAATTCAAAAAGAATATGTATAGAATAACAATTATACAAATACTTCAAAAATGATTTAACTTATAATGAGTCCATCAGCTTGTGCTTAATTTCACAAAGAGAGCAGAACACAATGATTAAAAGATCAAGTATACTGAATTTATTAATTAGAGATTAAATGAGAGGAATAAAACTTTAAAAATTCGGTTTGTTCCCCATACTATTCTAATATGCTAAAAAAATCATAAAAATGCAAAAGGTGTGTAAGAAAAAGTGCACGGTAAGCATCATCGAGTCACTGATGACCTAAGGTAAGAAAAATATGCTCCAAAAGATCTCCAATCCAGCTTTCGATTTAAGAGCATCTATCCTCGACCAGCCTAAGATTACAAAGATTATATATATATTGTCATTCTCACTTTCAGTAAGGTAGCAATACGGTACCCTCATTCAAAATTTTGCCCAATTGCTTTCTACCAATTTTTTTTTACCGTCCCTAAATCCTAGGTCGTCGAAAATTATGGGTTTTACATTGTGTCTCTAAGTTTAGTACTTTTTTTTCTGTGGTCCTTAACACTTTCTTACTTTCAAAGATGACCATTCAACACTTATAAATTTCCAAAAAAACTTAATTCTGCAATGCTATAAGAACTAGTACTAGTATAAAAATTTAGATTCATACATTTACATTATTACCCAGAATTTCTAAAGTTTTCAGTTTGGTCCTTAAAACTTCCCTAAATTCAAAAGTAGACCCAAATAGACTTTAAAATTTCTCAAATTTATGTTTTAACCTCCTTCAAACAAAATGTATAGAAAAGACCAAGAATTATGAATTTTTCGCTCACAACCTATAACTGAAAAAAAATCATTTTAGTCCCTATCTCTCAAAATCATGGCTTTACATATCTTTTCTCCTATTTTTCACTTCCATCTAATTCCTCTAAAATATACAACAACATATAAGAAATTCAGAGATTACAGTGGTATATTCAAATATTTAAAAAGTTGCCCAAACTTCATGAAGACCTCTTATAATTGTTTCCTAGGACTAATAAGGCTTTCATGTGGTCTTTCTTAGCTTCCTCTCTCTCTATTAGCTTCCTCTATCTAAAATCATAGCTTTCTCCCTCTACTCCCAAAATTTTAATAAACATTGAAAGAGTTAAAGCCACCCAAAATAATGGAAATAAAAAAGACTTAAAAAGAAAGGTAGCTCACATAAAGCAATTAGGGACCCCATAATATAAATATATATATATATATATATATATATTGTAACTATCGTTTTTGGTTCAGACAATTGTAGTTTGAAATTAGGACCGCAAGGGGTCTTAACCTTGGGGGACTTATCCTTAGGTGATGCACCTAGGTGCCTACGTACCCTTTGGGAGGGATCAAAGTCCACGTAGTTCGTCATGTTGACGTCTATACGAGCCGTTAGGCAAGGTTGCTACCTGTGTTGGGCCGTGTGCGGCTATGACGTGCCTAAGGTACTCCGGGCGGGCGAGCTGCACTTAGGAGGTTGCCTTAGTGGGAGAGAGCTACAGTCTCTGAGGGCGGCTGGAAGCCCCGTAAATGATGCACTCTGAGACGGAGGTGAGTTGGCCGGAGGCTGGCCGGAACGGGGGCCTGCGACGGAGCTCATGGTGTGTAGATGGATTGCATGGGGTACTTGATGGTGCTCAGGTATTGAGAGAGTATGTGTGGATGTCCCAGTAAAGGTGTAGTAATCCTTCAGGTTGCGTATTGTTCTGTTCCGAGAGAGAGATCCCTTTAGTCCCTAGAGTGATGGTTCATTTATACTCGAGTGTGGGGAGGTCGTGATCGACCCATGACCTCGTGGGACGTGCGTCATCCCACGAGGCTTGTGGAGTTCCCACGTCTGGTTGAGGGGATGCTCCTTGAGATGACATGGGCAAGGGCCACGTAAATCATAGATGAGTTGTGCCATGTGTCTCTAGCGGGTGCTGAGGCCGTGCTTCTAGAACGTTAGTCCCACGTGTCCCAAGGGTAGAATATTCTGTAGTTACATAAGTCCCCCAAGTCAACGGCTGTCGAGCGCCCGTGGACTTATGTTTCCTCGTCTGTAAGATACTTAGGAATTTTCGCTCTCTGTGCGTGGGGTGGCTCGTCCGACTCGCGAAGTAGTATCTATCATATCATCCTGTGGAAAAAGAGACGTCTTGGAGGGGACACGTGTCCCGTTTTGGATGGCTTAGTGCTTGGCTTCCCCAGCAAATTTTCGAGCCGTCCCTGCAGGAAGTATGCGACTTATCAAGGTGAAGTCATCATTGCTCAGAGGGGCATTTCCCGAAATGCCCTTCAAGGGCTAGTGGGGGAAATCCAAAGGTCAGGGGCCGTCTGGTCATTTTGAAAGGCTCTCATCTGGCTATGTTTGTCCGTAGTCAGTGGCTGACGATGGATTTCTTGCTGAGGGTTATTTCTTGAAGGAGCGGGCTTTGTTGCAGGTACCACGCGTCAGAGCTTGAACGGGTGCCATTGTCGCTTGAGCGTTTTGTCGCTGTTTCTCCTTCATTAATTGCGAGATCGTTTCCGAGGGTAGCCATCATTAGCCTAGGCAGAGAGTTTAGCGAAAAGGCCCTTAGGTGTCTCGAGGTGACTTTTGGGTTCTTGGGGGCTTTTCGGTCTTTGTGTCACTGTTGCCTTGGCTGTGCATCTTGTCCGTTCTTTCCTTCGACGTGTGCGGCTGAAGCAAGCGGTTGCAGCTAGGCTTGTTTGCAGAGGATAGTAGGTTTTATTCGTTGTGGGATACGAGGGCGTCGATGTTTTTTAATCGTCGCGCCTCTAGGTATCCTATAAATGTCCAACGTTTGAAAGTTTGTGACTTTACATTTGCATTCACCTTTCTCCGTTGCCTCTGTTTCACCTGTCTTTGCTTTGCCCTTTTCTAATTCTTGCTTCCATCGAGTTTCCGTGATGGCAGGTGGAGATGACTATAACTATTGCCCCTTTGACTTCACTGACTTGGAAGATCTTCCTTCATCTTCCCCTCCTCCTCCTCCTCCTCTGAGCCGTACTCGCAATGCTGGTTAGAGTAGGGGGAGGAAGCATGGTCAACAGGGCCTGTCTTTGGGACAAGCCGCTGATGTCCCTGCTGTTGTACCTGCTGCGGTGCCCGATGGTGGTGAGAGGGAAGGACGGCTTCCCGTGCCTCCGTCTTACGAGAGGGAGCGTCGTCAAGTGGTTCTTCCGAGGGAGAAGAGGAAGAAAGATAGGAAAATTGGCGCAAGCGAACCCTGGGAGGGGGAAAGGAGAGGAGCCTCTACGGCGGAGTTCCCCAAGGGCAGAGAAGGAGGGCTCAAGAAACGGCCTGCCGATTTAGAGTTGCAGTTGTCCCCGCAAGTCGCACGGTAGAGTACCGACCAGAAGGATGTACAGGTGGAGGCTCTGGCGGGAGATGTTGTTCCTGTTTCTACCCCTGCCCCTATTCCTACCTCTGTTACCATTTCCGCTCCCGTCCGTCAATCACCCATGAGGGTGATACTTTCTACTCGTCCTCCCATCCTCAGCCCCGTCGAGGGGGTTAATCAGTCGCCTGCTAAGAGGGCCAGGGTGGCCGTTGGAGACTCTATTGGAGACTCTCCCGTGCCTCTGGCGGCTGCGGGCGAACCAGCGGGTAAAGAAGTCGCAAAGTCTGGTGACACGGCCGTGGAGGCCAGAGCCCTCTCATATAGAGGGAATGTAGTGGGGGGCCAAGCGGTTGCCACGAGAGATCTTGTTGCTGGCTCGAGCGTCGACCCTTCTGAAACCCTTGGGCCACCGGAGGGGGGATTGTCTTTTGAGCTGGTGGCATTGGGCAGGCGCTTCCCCGTGGAGATGCGGGAGAGGGAAGCCAGGGGCTAGATACTTCTCCCCTGAATCTTGTCGTACGAGGCTTCAGTCAGGTTACTGAAGCGTTGGCTAACTTCCACTAGACCAGTTTTGAGTGGGAGAAGCGTGTGGTGAGTCTCTTCGCCCTGGTGTTGCATTCTTTTTGGTTTATTTTTGCGTTTCTGACTCTGGTCTTTTTGCATGGGGAGGTTCATCGCGACCGGGATCAGTTTGCCGGTGTTACGTCCTCTAAGAGCCAGGCTATGGAGGTCTCGCATAAGATGTTGGTGAACACGCGTGGTGAGCTGTCTGCAAAGTAGTTGGAGTGTGAGGACCAAGGACGCAAGGTTGAGTCCCTTACTCATGAGGTTGCCCGTCTTAGGTCCGAAGCTAGTCACCCTTCCGAGGTTGCGCTCCTTTGTTTGGAGTTGGAGAGGACTCGCAGGGAGCTGGCCGCTCGTCGAGATGCTGTTGAGAGGTGTCAGCAGGAGTTGCACTCGCTTCGCGATGCTTTGCGGGGTGCGGAGGCCCGCGCTGCCGAGAACCTTTCTGGTTGGCTGGCGGCCGAGGACATAGTTGCCGATGTTGCTGATCTTCAGGGGGAGTTGCCTGCGCAGAGGATGTACGACATGCTTCTGGCGGTCGAGCAACTCGATCGTCTCCGTGGGGAGAGATTTCCAGCAGAGTGGGTGGCTTCCTTCCATCCTTCCTTTGAGTTTTTAGGATGTGAGCTTTGCGGTCGGATGGAAACTGATCCTCCGTTGAATCTTGCTTTTCTTCGCCAGCTGACTGATCGCTTGGTAGATCACCAGGCGTTGTCTCAAATTGGCGGGCGAGCTCCAGGGATTGGACCTACTTCTCAGCAGCTAGCTGAAGCGACCAGGTGGGGGTCATCGGAAGGTGTTGGCCACGCAGAGCCTGCTAGGGCGGAGGCCTTTGTAGATCTTGGGGATGCCCAAGATTAGGTTTATGTATTTTTTTAGTGTGTTTACCCTTTGTAATAGGCGAACGCCCTCTCATTTTTGACATCCAATGAGAATGATTTTCTGCAAAGAGTTTTCTCCTGCTTTCCTTTTTACTTATGGGCAAAAAGTCGTGTATGCAGTTTCTCTTTTCGTAGTTATCTCTTTACGTTTGGGTAAAAAGATCTTTTGCATGAACACCGTGTGACCAGGACGGTTTGTATGCGATGTGCTAGCGTGGTTTGTCGAACGTTCGTTTTGTAATTTTTGCACCCAACGGGTTTTTACCGTGCTATTGGGGAAAATTTTAGCTTGGCCCTGGGGGCGCTTAGCGTTTCTTGGGGTGGTCGAGCCCACTGTCCTGTGCTAGAACTTTACGCGAGTACTTTGCGATTTTGAAGTCTTGTCTCTAACTGAAAGAAGTACTTTTAATAATAGACAAAATGATTACATTCGTGCAGCCTTAGTCGGGCTAGCCTTAGTTAGGCTGAAGGTAAGCAAAATGTTTACATTCGGACTGCCTAGGTCAAGCGGGCCTTAGTAAGGCTGAAAATCCTAAATTCAAAGTAGAGACATATGCGACCTGCCCTAAAGATGGTGTAATAGTGCAAAGTGCGTTCATAGTCTAAGCAGAGTTAGGTCCGGGCGGGCGGACTCTGGCTTCTTTTCTCCTGACTCTTTACCCTCAGGGGGTTCCTCGCATGTTTCTTTGGGATCGAGGCGGGCGACCTTGATGGTCTTGGTTAAGCTCGCTGCGTAGCATGCTCGCGCCAGTTTCTGGTCCGCCATGATTTCTCCAACCCCTTGGGGTGTTGGGAATTTCAATGTGAGTTGTGCGGTAGACACTATAGCTCTGTGTTTATTCAGGGACGGTCGCCCTAGGATTGCATTGCATGCTGATGGTGCTGAGACAATGATGAAGTCTACATCAAGGCTCACGACCTTTGGTAAGGTGACCATAGTTGTTCGACCGGTGATGATTCCTTCTGCTGGAACTTGGGCTCCTGAGAACCCTATGAGCGTGCCGGGGAATGGTCTTAGGCTGGCTTCATTCAACCCGAGCTTTCTGAAGGTGTCGAAATAGAGAACGTCTGCTGATGATCCTTGGTCGATCAAGACTCTCTTCACTTCGTAGTTTGCGATTATGGCGGTCACCACCATGGGGTCGTCAAGGACTGGTCCCTCTAGGTTGGTGAGATCGAAGGTGATGGGGTCTCCCTTGGCTTCGCTCCTCTTCTTGTGCTTCGGAGCGTAATCGAGGGCGAGTATGGAGCGTTCCATCCTCTTCTTGTTTTGCGGTAGTGAGGAGGTCCTTCTCTGTAGTCCACCTACTATAACTTTAATAACCCCGCGGGTAGGTGCTTGGTCGTTGGCTTCTCGAGGGTGTTCGGTGTTAGCCCTGCTTCCTTCCTTGATGAATCTGCCGAGCTGTCCTTTCCGGATTAGGTCCTCGATTTGATCCTTTAGGTGGATGCAATCGTTGGTTTCATGCCCGTAATCCTTGTGGAATTGGCAGTACTTGGACTTGTCTACCGCCCGTCCCGTCTTACATCTTTTGACCTGCGAGGGGAAGCTGAGCATGTCCGAGTGATAAATTTCTTCCAACACCCCAACATGAGACTTGTTGAGGGGAGTATAACTCGTGAACCGTCCCCTGGGAGGCGTCCGTGGTCGAGGTGGTGACCTCTTCCTATTGCTCTTCTCCTTGGGGGCTTGGCTCTCAGTTCCCGTCTTTTCCTTTTTCTTCTCTGGTCGTTCCATGTCGGCCCGGCTTATTAGGAATTTTAACATCTTGTCCTTGGCGATCTGAGCGTTTTCCTCTTGAATGAACCATTCCGCACGGTCCATAAGCTCATATAAGGTGAAGATGGGCATCTATTCAGTTCCCCGTAGAATTATGAGTACCGAAGGCCTTTCTTTATGAAAAAGATGGCGACGGCGTCCTGGAGGCCTCGGACCTGGAGTGAGAGTTTGGTGAAGCGGGCCAGGATGGCTTGTAGGGTTTCCCCTTCTTCTTGGTGGAAACCAATGAAGGAGTCTTCGTTTTTCTAGTACTCTTTGATGCTGGCGAACTGTGTGGGGAAGTTCTGTGCCAGTTAATCGAAGATGTGGATCGAATTGGTAGGCAGCAGTGAGAACCATCTTAGGGCGGCTTCTTTTAAGGTTAACGAGAAGACTCGGCACTGTTGGCCGTCCTTCATGCCCAATATTGACATGGCTGAGTTGAAAGTGTTCAAGTGATCTCTTGGATTGGTCTCTCCACCATAGGTTCTATGTGGAAAGGCATTTTGAAACCCATGGGCACGTGCTCATTCATGATCTGCTAGGTGAAGGGGTGTCTCCCCTTTCCCTGGAAGTCGAACGTGGGCCACTGGTAGGCATTTGCACCGCAGGCGGCATACGGGTTGTAGGTCGCTGCCCATGGCATATGGAGGTCGGATCCCGGAGCATAATTTGGGATTGGTGGTCGCGGATAGTTTGTGTCGAGTCGTGCTGCTTGTTCGGCGACCATGGTTGGCCCAGGGGGGATCACTATTGGAGGTGGTGCCGCCGTCAACGACAATCGTGCGAACTCCATTTGTAAGGTCCCAAATTGAATTGCGGGCAGGCTGGTAGGGTCGCTGGAGGTCCCTCCCGTCGCGCCGTGCGGCACTAAAGGTAATTAAGTGCTCGTGTTTGCTAGGGCGACATTCCTGTCCTCTTCCCATCACTGTTGGCGTAGAGCTGCTACTTCTGTTTCGAGGCGGGCGATCTCAGCGTCCCACGGCTTCCTTGCTGGCTCTATCATCTCTTGGCCACTGGTTGTGGGGCAAGGGACGTGCAGCATGCCATACGGGTGTTGAGGGGAAGTTTCCTCTGTAGATGCCGGGTTCTAGACCACGGTTTCTGCGATGGCTACCTGCGTTATTGAGCAACTTTGCGGATGGGTTGCGCTTGATCCGCCTACCTCAGTTGTGACCGCTTCAACCATTCCCTGTCGGTTCCTCGTGCTGCGTCTTAAAGCGCTAGCATCGGTCGTGGTTGTGGGGACTTTTAAGTCGGTCATGATGTATTATCTCCTGTATATCTTGTGTGGAAACAGGATCAGTTTCCCTCTGAAAGAGATACCCTCACCTAGAAGACGGACGGGCATCTCTTTGAGGGGTATAGGGGTATAGGGAACCTTCCTACGGTCGACACGAGTCAAGCTGATATCACCCAACTAATTCGGCACATCAAAATCTTTCTCCGCTCCTATGGGATCCCTGCCTGCCTTGGTGTCCTCACCTACCCCGCCGACAGTCGCCACTGACTCCGACTACTCGCGCTTCCGACTCCGAGAACTCGGCAGAGGATTCAGCCTCCCGTGAATACCGCTTAGAGTCAGCCCTGCAGAAAGAAGATATTCAAAGGCTGATGGACGGATAAGAGAAGGGAAGCAAATTCACCTATACAGACTTACCCAAAGGTTCGCCCGACACGGCGGCCCCCTTCAGAAATCTCAAGGCTGTCTCCTCGTATTCCTCCTGGTCATACCGAATCCGGAGAACGGGATTACACCACTTCAGCGAAAAACGCGGAGGCCACTCGGACGAACGAATCCATGGGGGGCAAAAGCCTTTCTTGGGGACCACCTTAAAGAAGTACGACCTCCAAGCATGGTTGTTCCCCGGTAGGTCGATAATGGTGAAGCCCTTGGCGCGCGACTGAAAACACACCCATCCATTCGCCTCGCGAACGTGGTAGAGAGACAGAAACACACTAGGGAGAACCTCCAACCTGTGTGACCGACAGAACCTGTCGAAAACACTAAGAATCGACCAAGCATTCTAGGTCAATTGAGCAGGGCAAACATTCAGGAGATTGAGCATGTCCTCCACAAAGCCGGAGAACGGAGGAATAAATTCGGCATTGTAGGGAACGCAAAGAGGGAGAACGAAGCCAACACCGTCGCTCGAGAGAATCGTTTCCCCCTCACCCATTGGCCTTATCTCGTAGCCCGTTGGGAAAGAAGGAGCGAAATGTTCTTCCCACACTTTTTGGATTCCAGCCCCCGGCTGCACCTGTGACAATTCGCCAGCATCCGCCGCCAACACACTCACCATCGAACCTGGTTCCGTCTCCGCAAAATACTAGCCCGCGGAGGCAGATGGAGGAGGAGTTGCCAGTTCTCCATCCTCCCCTGAGAGAATCTCCCGAAGGTCTGTGGAGTCCTGCGACATAATGAGAGCATCTACTCTCTCCCTAACTCCGTCCATGGCCACTAACAAGAGGGACTGCTCAAAGTCCAGATCCCGGGAAGAACACACGGAAGCGACGACACTAGCAGAAGCCATTTGTCAAGGCGGCGAAGAGTCGAAGATCACAGGGTCCAAGGACTGGGAAGAAGACTCACAAAATAATGGGAAATCTCCTGCTCCCAGCGTATAAAAGAGGCCCAGTAGACGCTTCATGGCCTAAAAGGCGCGAAAATGAAGCGACTCCAAAACCAAGGGAATGACAAAGCAGCCCCTGACCTTTGCACTCCCCACACTAGCCCTCGAAGGGTATTTCGGGAAATGCCCCTCTGATGACTCCACCTCGGTAAGTCACGTACTTCCTGCAGAAACGGCTTAGAAACTTGCTGAGGAAGCTAAGCGGCCAGCCACCCAAAACGCGACGCATGTCCTCTCCAAGACACCTCCTTTTCTACGGAGCGATGTGAGAGAGCCAACTTCATAAGTCGGGCGGCCAGCTCCCATACTCCAAGCGGTCGAGCTATCCCGCAAGTAAAGGCAGCGAAATTCTCAAGTATCCTACAGGCAAAAGGAACTTAAGTCCACGGGTGCCCGACACCCGTAGACTTGGGGGACTTATGTAACTTCGTAATATTCCACCTTGGGACACGTGGCGTTGATGTTCTAGAACCGTGGCCCCAACACCCGCTGGAGACACGTGGCACCACTCATCCCTTCATTATGTGGCCCTCGCCCACGTCACCACACGGAGCTTCCCCTCAACTAGACGTGGGATCTCCATAAAGCCTCGTGGGACGACCCACGTCCCATGAGGTCGTGGGTCGAGCACGATCTCCCCACACCTAAGTATAAATAGCCCCTCACTCGGGGGACTAAAGAAGAATGAACTCTGGATAGAATTACATACAACCCGAAGGATCATCACACAACACCCTCAGATACACCTCTCGTGTACTTTCACTCCCTCGAGCCCCGTTGTTGGCCTTCCATCTGGACCAACCTCCGACCGGCTCACCTCCTTCTCGGAGCACACTGCTTACAGGGCTTCCAGCAGCCTTCAGAGACCATAGCTCTCTCCCACTAAGGCAACCTCCCACAGAGCGGCTCGCCCGCCCGGAGTACTTTAGACACGTCTTAGCCGCACACGGCCCAACACAGGTAACAACCTTGCCTAACGGCTCCGATAGACGTCACCATGACGAACGACGTGGACTTTGATCCCTCCAGAAGGGTACGTAGGCACCTAGGTGCATCACCTAAGGATAAGTCCCCCAAGGTTAAGACCCCTTGGGCTCCTAAATTCATATTACAATTGTCTGAACCAAAAATGACAGTTACAGTTTGTAAAAATATTTAAATAAAAATGTATTCTTAGAGCTTATAATTATATAGTCTACAAAACACTTCAAATTTGTAAATCAACTTTGTGTATTAATGTTGAGTGGATGACTTGACCAAAAAAAATGATAGGTCAATTACTCAAGTTGTTGAATCTTATTCATTTAGGTTATATGGTGGAAATTATCGCAGTACAACATATTAGATTGTTTGCTTTCACTTGAAGGCAAACCATTGTTTCGAAAGCCGGGCTAGACTGGGAACCGGCCAAGTGTCAATTCAGAAAATATCTTATAATCGTTTTAAAGGTTCAAAATCGCTTTGGACATATCTAAATCCGATTGAACCAAACGGTCAAGTCAATGTGACTTGCTCGACAACATATTTTGACACCTTTTTTCTTTTGCAAAATTGTTGTTTCATATTGCAACAAGGAGAATCAAACAACGATCCTTAAATTTTTAATATGCTTATAATCATTGAGAAAATGAAATTCTTATTAAAGTTAATGCAACAAAATTTATAAAATATAATAAAATAATATTTATATAATAATTATATATAACTTATATTATTTGATATAATAAAAATTATATAATATTTTTAGATTTTTTGAAAGAATATTTTTTAATTATAAAAATCTAATAACTCATTGTTTACAACATCATCAGATCTAATTAACGGCTGGACCAATTAAACCAGTTGACTTATGACACGAAAGCATGTTCGGGTCATTATCTTGACCGATTTTTAATACATTGCGATACATCACCAAATTTTGTATCACAATACATATAAAGTACACAAAATGAGATTGAGAATAAGATATATCTTTAATTTAAGATTGTTTCCCTACACTTTCATTCTTATTTTTTTTCTTTAATGGAAACTATATTATTACACTATCTTATTAATACCTTTTTTTAATTAGTTCAGATCTAAAATTTGATAAAAATATTGTTTATAATCTAATATTTCTTTTGTATTCATATAAAAAATATTAAATATTATTAATTGATAAAATTTGTAAGCTTTTAAAACAATTTGAATAGAAATATCCCGTGCATAGCACATATCGCAATCTAGTTATCTTTTTTTTTTGGATGGAGCAATCTAGTTATCTTAATTCAACAATTTTTTACCAAAAAAAAAATTCCTCATAATTTTTTTTAAATAGAATAGCACATTTTACATGATTATTCATAAAAAAAATAAAAAATTTATCAAAAAGATATAAATAATTTTACCTAATTTTTTTAAATATTTTTGTAAAGATTTATAAAATTATAATTTTTTTTAAAAATCAATCAAGTACACTTTATTGCAGAGAAAAATGACATTTGGGACGATCATTTAGTGAAAAAAAGAAGGTTGCATAGTAATAAATAGACCAGAGTTGTATACAGAGAAAAAGAAGGAAGCAGATCACGTGATCACGTGCCTACTAAAGACTAAAACAAAAGAAAAAAGAAATAAAACTATTCCTAACTTAGTAAATCACAAAAATAAAACAACAAGGGTCAAAACAACCAGAAATACAATATAAAATTAAACTAAAATAAAATAAAACTAAACATAAATACCAAAACAAAAGGTGAACGATGTAAAAGGATTAGAGAATATGCAAAATTTGAAAGTGTCACGACCCCCACCCGGAGGCACGTGACCGGCACAGACAGAGGGCCTAACCCTGAGTTTGTTAGCCTTAACATCTATTTCATTTAATTATCATTCCCATTCGCGTACACACATTATCAATATGTATGGCTCACATCTCCTGTGTGGCCTATCTTAAACCTGCAATCCACAGCCAAGTGCTGCTTCATTTTATATGTATACTCAAACACACATAATATATATCCGTCATATATGTTGCCACACACTTCGGTGTGTGACATATGCTGTTCACATGCAAATTCGTATATATAAAAATAATAAGTCCCCCAAAATAATCTTGTCTTTAAGTATGTGGAGCTGACAAGTCTAGAGTATAATAACCACAAAGTAATCAATTCATTACAATATCCAAAATAAAATCAAAGCCACCCACGGAGACAGAATGTGAGTGCTAGCAAAACGTCGCCTTCACTGAGCCGACGTGGAAGCCTGACCGGTAATTCTCTGCGAGCTCCCCTTGGCCCTCGGGGTACATCTCTTGGTAACCATACTCTCCCCGGGTCTTCCACCACTTCAATTTCCTGATCTAGTGGAATCTCTTCTTCATTATCGGCTAACCGCTACAATTCTTGCTATATCTGTTGCCTCATCTCTGCCCTCAACTCTTGAAACCCAGCAGTTAACATCTCAACAATAGATGGGGCACCGGTTTCGGGTTGGGGCTCCGGCGATTGACGCCTAATCTCTCTTCCCTGATTGGCCCTCTCTCGGCGACGAGGATGACCTCGGGGTCAGCCCCGTGGAGTACCACTCTCGACTTGCGCCGATGCTCCATCAGAAGTCTGGGGGTTTCTTCCACCCCGTCTAGCTGCTCTAGTTCTTGGTGGCATCCCTATAATGCACAAGGATTTAACATTTCATGAGACCCCTATCACGTATCATAATTAGGAAAAGAATTTTATAACGAAAACTGACACAATTTCTGGGATACACCCACAAGTGCCTGCTTAACTTAGACGTTATGCCCAGGATCATAATGACGGTTTAAGCTGACACCCGGTCATACCATAGCTCCACAAACTTAAAGAAAATAACCTGGCTTTGATACCAACTTTGTCACGACCCCCACCCGGAGGCACGTGACCGGCACAGACAGAAGGCCTAACCCTGAGTCTGTTAGCCTTAACACCTATTTCATTTAACTATCATTCCCATTCGCGTACACACATTATCAATATGTATGGCTCACATCTCCTGTGTGGCCTATCTTACACCTGCAATCCATAGCGAAGTGCTGCTTCAGTTTATATGTATACTCAAACACACATAATATATATCCGTCATATACATTGCCACACACTCCAGTGTGTGACATATCCTATTCACATGCAAATTCGTATACATAATAATAATAAGTCTCCCAAAGTAATCATGCCTTTAAGTATGTGGAGTTAACAAGTCTAGAGTATAATAACAACAAAGTGTAATCAATTCTTTACAATATCCAAAATAAAATCAAAGCCACCCACAGAGACTGAATGTGAGTGCTAGCAAAACATAGCCTTCACTGAGCCGACGTGGAAGCCTGACCGGTACCTGTATCTGAAAAAGTAAACCACTAGAGGGTGAGTCAACGACTCAGTGAGTGATTCTCCCATCCCAGGCGTAGTAGCGGGTACCACTACGACCGGGAAGGGAAGAAACCACATTCATATACGCATACACTTCAATTCATCTTTGATAATTATATAATTATTCTCAAGCAATAGAACATGTACAAACTTTACTTTAACCGTACCACAACATACATTAATCATGCATACTGACATGCGTTTATAGAGAAACACCGAACATAAATTAAAATCCAAGTGCGGTTCACTCGCCAAACATACTTACCTTTGCTTACCTTGTTGCCATCGTGACGTGTCGGTCCTACCTATCTATCCCGATGCACTATAAGACTTAACCCATCATCATGGTCGGTTGGATTTGAAATATAGTAATTTAAAAACAAGGTTTCATCAACGCCACGTCAAGACAACAATCAATGTCATGACCTTTTTAAGAAAATAGCTTTGGCAAGACGTCATGTGAGGATACCGGCCATCGTCATGGCATGTTCGAAGAAAAGGAAATCTAGTCATAGTGCATACCAAGGACATTGAGGGTTTACACTAATGTTGAGTACCTATACGCTCGGTATCTTACATCGATACGCATAGGCACACGACCCATTCCGGGACCGTCTCCATGGAATGTTGTGCTCGGTGGCGCACCCCGACACCAACCCACCGAAGTGTCCATCTACATCGGCAGTTTCCAGACCATCGTCTCAGGAAGCCCGCTTGGTTCAATCCGGACCAACTCAACGGATTAACCAACTAGTAATGGTGGCATACTCTGGACCAGCTCAACAGAGTATGCACAAGTTTATATATACATGAAGTCAATTTCGAACCTTACCCGACGAAATGCCAACATGAAGGCACTTTCCGAACCTGACCCGACGGAAAGCCCTTGGTACCATACATGTTATTGCCATAATTCTCGAGTCAAGCACATATGTGTGCGGAATTCTTCATCGTCACCCATATGTACTTGATCCACCATATTTCCACTTTAACAATCACAAACAATTCATTGTACAAAATTCAATCAATCACCAATATAATGACAGAGTATTACTAGCAAGGATAAAATTAAATGTTTACAAACATTCACGTATAAACAAGCCCACAAATCAAGGTTAACATACAACCCTTGGGGCTAGGATGGAAGGGTCCCTCACCTTGGCCGCTTCACTTAGCGTTCCCTTTGATCACTCTCGTCTCCAAGGAAGTACTTGAGCCCTATCACATACAACCAATTCAATCCATATAAAATTTCATACAATTTCCTAGTTTCTCTACTTATGACTTCTTACACTTATCCAAACCCCCAAGTTCACTTACTTAGTCTATGGTCATCATTTGGTGTTCTTTCTAGATTAAACAAAATTTAATACATAATTAATTAATCTCACAACATTGTTCACTCTCCAAGCTCCATTAATGGAAATTTTACCAAATATGGGAAGTTTTAACTTTCATCAAGGGTTCACATACCACCAACCTAACCATTGGGCATCAATCCAAATCATTTAAAATATCTTCACATATAATTTAAAGTTCATACATACCAACAAGCATCAAGGAAATCCACAATTTCCAAATTTTTCTCCAAAATCGTAGGTCATGAACCCTAGAGTGGAAATCTCCATAGAACTCAATATTTCGATGATCTCTATGCTCAAAAATGATTCTAAGGTGATATACTATTGATAGATAACTCATTTCTAACAAAAAAACCTATGATTTAAGTGATGGAGACAAGATTTTAGTGACTCACCTTGTGGAAATCCGATTTTGGAGTTTGTGGGAGATTGCCCAAGCTCCTTGATGCTCAACAATGGTGGAGGAAGCTTCAGAGAGCCTTAGGTTGGTGGTCGGAAGCAACAAATCTAGTTGGAATGTGAAGATTTTGCAAAATCTCCCATGCCCTAAAAGAGAGTTGGGAGGAAGAGGAAGAGGAAGATGAGTGGAAGGGAAGAAGAGGCGTGAGAATGCTCCTGGAGTTAAAAAAAAAGTGTTCTCATGAGTTGGTGGGAGATTTATTGGTAATTTAGACATTTGACAACTTTTGGAGTATGGTGAAATAGAGTTTTGATTGGATTTTCTTTTTTTTTTTTGATAAAAAATGATACTATTAAACAAACCAAGTTACAACATTGTCCAACCAACTCTAAAAATATTAATACTACCTCTCCTACATCTAAGCATACAGGAAGTCAGCATCATAATATAGCTAATACAAACCCCTAATTTACCAACAATACATATGACATTACAAACTCCATTAAATAAAATCCTAGTATTCCTGAGAAGAGTGGTAATTATGAAGTACTCATCTTGCGATTGGATTGAGAAAAGCGTGCTTGCACCACTAATGACAACGGTCAACAGGAATTGACTTCTCCCAGCCTTCAAACTGAGATAGATGGCTCTAAATGAGCCAAGATTATGCTGTATGAGATCATTGACTGTACGCGACAGGCACCAATCTCGAAGCATCTGCCACCTCAATAGGTGGTTTGATCTTTCTAAAAACCGCTGCAGATGACAAACCTCAAACTTCTCTGCCTTTTGACACCCTTTGCACCAACAAGATAAGTTGTTCTCCTCAACACAGGTCGCTAACTCCAACAACTGTCTATATTTCCCACTGTTGATTCCATTGGGTTCTGTGCCAGAAAATTTAAAATAACCCAAGCAAAGAAAAGGGCAGCAAGCAGAAGTAGTAATAACCCACCGAATCCGCTCAAACATAGTTAACTTCCTACTAAGAGACATATAAAGAAAAAACCATGAACTTTTATAAGTAATAAAACAAAGAAAGAGAAAGGCAAAGGGAACACAAACCAGCTGCTGAGTCATGTGAATTGCCATAGTGCAGCCAAAACTACAGCAATTCCCAGCATAAGGACTCATTCTTCCTTGGGAGGCCTTATAGGGCTAGCCTCCCAAGTACCCATCTTTCGCATAAAATCCCAAGTTGCCTTCACTCTCAGTTCCTTGTGTGCCACTTTGATTCTCTTAGTTCCCAACCACATACCAAGCCCTTCCAATACTACTTCTGTTCCTTTAGTTTTCCTTTTAATGCCACGAATTTCCCCCACTCTTGTTTTCACTTTTAATTTCTTTCTCTTCTTATTCTGAGGAAAATTACCTTGACGCTTAACACCAACTCTTGTTCTGTTACCTGCAGTTCCTGGCACCTCTATTATATGTTTAGCAGGTGAGCACAGCTTATTGTATAAAACAGTGGAAGCCACAAAATATGCCCATAAGGAGAGATTAAAATACCAGTTAAAAGGAGAGTATAGGGAAGGGCCATTGTAACTTGGGATATATATCAGAGTCTTATCATTATAAGAAATTGAATTTATTACCTTCAATTGCATATGACTTATATCCCATCTGAGTTTACCTTGATCATGATTATAGACCATCATAGCCAATCCTTCTCCTTGTCTTATAAAATCTGTCCTCATCTGATATGTGTGCATTGAAGACTCATCCTGGGAGATAATCTCAGCCCATCCTCGCAATCTCTCACCTAACATATCCATAACTCTAGTGGGCAAATTCAACTGGGATAAGACTTGATTTATGCTATCATCAAATTCCAGCTCAACAACAACACCCTCAGGAATTTGTGATTGTTCTTGGTTCTTTCGATCATCCGTTTCCTGAATTCCACAGTTGAAGGACTCACCAGAATCTAAATTTACAAGTGGCCCTATTCCACACTGAATTTGATGACAATTCAACTCCTCAACAACCATAGGATCCCCTGAGGTCTCGGAGTCTGTAGGTAAATCTTTAGCAATGTCCTCTCGGATATCGTCTATGATATCTTCATACCCATAATCAGAAGGAGAAGGGAAACCATCATCACCTGGGAGTTGTTCTTTCGTTGCCAAAAAAACATCAGTCCATTTTTTCTCATCTTCAAAGAGAACTGATTCCACCTCTCCTTTTGTTGCTCCAGGATAATTCTCAAACTTTGCTTCTGTAACTACATTGACCTTTTCCATAAAGCCTTGCTCCACTTGTTCCTGATTAATTTGTTGAAACCCTTGCTCCATATTTTCTTGATTTTCAGCTGGTGGAAACATATTGCCTCTTGAACCTCTTTGATCATGATTTAAGTTTTGAATCCCAAATTGGATATTGAGACTAGGATCCCCTTTATATTGCTCAAAAACCTTGAAAGTGACATTGGAAGTGCTATATTCAACCTGAATCAGCGTTGTGTCACGAAATGACCATTCTTGAGTTTTCCTCTTTGGGCATTCAAATAGAACATGTTGAGTATCTACCCAGTATGCATAGCCAAATTTGGTGAAAAATTTTTTACGTTGATTCTGCAGCTCTGTAAATGTTTTGAGCACATTCCAGTTACAATCTCTATCCAGGTGACCTAATCTTCCGCACTGTTCACATACCCTGTAAGCCCTTTCAGGAGTACAAGAAACCCATATTTTGTTGCCATTACCTAATGGAAGAAAGGTGCCCATTAATAATGGCTTACTCGGGTCCACCATAACCTTTACCCTTAAAACCTGAATATTATCTTCCTTATCATTAATAGGATCCAACTGAACAACTTCCCCTGCCGTCTGACCGAGCAAGAAAGCAACCCTATTGCATATTAGTTCCATAGGAACACCAGTAAATCTTAACCATACTGCTACCTTTTCAACCTTCAGATTTTCCACCGATATGCCTGGTTGCCAATCATACAAAACTAAAAGCAAATTTTGCACCGTCCATGAGCCATTCTCCAACATAAATTGTTTATCTTGGGCATTCAAAAATTCAAGAATGAAGAAATTTTTGTGCTTTGCTTTAACTGTTACCTTGCCTTGCAAGAACCAATTGTTGTTGAGGATAAACTGCAATCTAAATTGTGGCATGTCCTTCCAATCAATTAACGCTGCAATGATCCTTTTTGACCATATCGTAGTCCTTTCCTCAATAATATTTCGGTTAAAATTAATGATAGGACCTTGACGAGGCAAGGAAGCTCTAGGAAGACCATTAACATCCAAAAAAACCGATGATGAAGGAGAAGGATGGTTTGGGTAAAAGGCGGAAAATGAATTTGTTGTATCCATAGAATAAGAAAAAAGGAAAAGAACACTAAAGCACAAGGAAACCCGACACTATCCTAACTTACAGACAGAGAAAGAAGGATGAAACACAGAACAAGGTAAAAGTACAGCCCCAAAAAAACTAACCTAAGAGACCATTGACCATCAAAGCAGAAGAGAAGTCAAAGAAAACCTATATCTATACCACCAGAAAGACGAATCAGGAAAGAAATTTCAAAACAACTGTTGAACCGAGAAAACAAATATAACACTAAGAACAGAAAAATATGACATCGAAAGAGTCGGCAAGAAAACAACGAACCCTAGAACAGCAATATAGCAACTCAGTAAAAAAATCGAACCACAGCAAGCGATTCTAACCACAAACGCCAAAGAACAAGGAAACTAGAGCATAAACACTAACATAGATGGAAGGAGAAGATAACACTGACCTGAACAAGAACGATTGCAAAACTAGAAAATCGAAGATACCAGAAAGGAGAAGCACAAAAAGAAAAAACTGACCTTGAAATCACAACTATTAAAAAATCGCAGAAGAAGTTGATGGGGATCTCTAGAAGAAGGAAGGGAATCGGTACTGGGTGATGGAGGAAGAAGTACTGTAGAAGATATTTTCTCTCTCTAAGTGTTTCTCTCACAAGGAGGTAAACCGCTTCCTGTATCTACTGTCCACCCTCTGATTGGATTTTCTTAACTATATTTATTTCTAGGTAAGAGTAGGAAAATTTTGAAATTTTTGACTAATTATAAGACTATTAGAAAGATCTGTTATTGAGTGTCTTGCAGATGAAAATTTCCTACCCAGTATAATTTTTATTTTCGAAAAATTCTAAGCTTTGAATAATTCATATGACCACTTTTAAACAAAATTATAATTTTTCTACCTAATTTTCATATTCATTTTAGTTTCTTAAATTCTCAACTCTAAAACTATTAAAATTTAATTATATCCCAAAAATTTTATTTCACTCAAATAAAAATTTATTTTTATTTTCTTTAGCCAAAGTGTTTAACTTCAATTTCACAATTTTATCAATTTCATATTATCCCATAAATTCCTATTTTATTTTATTTATCTATATGTATACACAAAATTATTATTTATTTCTAGTGTTCATTTATTTATTTATTTATTCATTTTCTCCTTACATTCTAACTCCAAATGTAGGGAAAGGCCCGGATCCACATGACCCGGTCCGACCCAGGGACCTAAATGAAAAACCGAAAATAAATCCAGGCAAAAATAAACATTGCGGAAGCTACTAACCTGGACGCCATCGCTAAAAGCTTGGATCTTGCCAGTGCCTCTACTCCACCAGGGCTGTCCTCCAAACGACGAACACCGAAAAGGGTCGCGCCAAACGGAGGACTTTAACTACGAGAGGTAGGGCCACATGTCCACGACTGATGCGCGGAAGAGGACTCAAGAGAAAGAGAAAACTTATACTGAGTGGGGTTCCTAAACGGGACCCCCCTTTCCAACACATGGAATGAGCAACTAGAAAGAGGTGGAGTCACTCCTATTTATAGGAGGATGAGAGAGCTCCCATCATTGACGCAAGCAATGTGGGACTTGGAATGTGAACAAAATATTCACTTCCATCATGATCATCTAGCCCACTTTGGGCCACGAGTACGGGCTCGTGTGACCTCCGATGAGAGTCATTTTTGTTTCGTTCACTTCGTCTCTCTGCAAGCTTTCCAACGGATCCTCACTCGACCCGATCGGACTCCAACATGGGTGGATATTTAGTCCCGAAGACCCCAATATATTCAACATACTCCCACTCGCACATGGTGGGAGGCCCATGACTATCCTTATCACAAAGGACTTCTCTATTTCTCTTTCTCTCTTTGTCTTCTTTCATACTCCGTGTCAGTCGTGACCGCTTGGCACGATATGTGGGAGCTTTATACTAGAAGCCTGTTAAGGCTCAGCTATAAGTGATGCTACAACCCAAGTGTCTGATGATGTGACCACATGTCTCACCTAAAAATAGTGCCATGGGTTCCCTAGACGTGTTCATATACATGGTTAGTCCAATCCCTCTAAGTCTACAATAAGACTAGGACTTCAGCCACACTCAGTTGCGATAGGTATCCACATCCATGAGAACCTCAAAGGGATCACATAATGGGTCGACCTCAGGATACTATCACACATGCATATGTCAAAACAATCTTCCTTTCGACCTCTTATCAGTTCAATCAAAGATAGCTGCTTTCCTGACAGTCTTCCATCGGGCCGTATTTTTCCATAGCCTCTTGGAAAGGTATCAAAGTAGCATGCACTACCTCATCTCTTCATGACAGAGTCAAAGTGCATAAGGGTACCCTTTGAAAGGATTGATGCATCCTTTCAGGGACTCACACAGCATTGAAGCAGGGATTCTTTCACATGCTTCCCTTGCGGTTCTTAAAGCACATGCGGTATGAAACGCACGTTGTGGTGTTTCTCGAGCTTATGTCGATTTTGATCCTTAATCACTTACACCACACAGACCTTAGTCCAGACTTACTTAGAATCTGACCTGAGTTTGCTACCACACTTCGCTCGCTTCACATAGCGCCAAGTGGAGCACTCACGTCTGGCTACAGGCATTATGAATAGCGGGAATTCATAATTTGATCACAAGACCTCATCATTTTAGCGGATCTCATCCTAGTACACTTACTAGGGCGACTTATCAGTTCTCAGTGGTGTTTTCCTGTCCAACACTCGGCGCTTTTCAGCTGCCTTTGGATATTCACACTAAATCCCATTTTGGTGTTCAAGGAAAAAGCACTCAAGTCTCATCTTGGCCCACACCACCTGCGTGTCCAAGGCGGTTGCTCGTGTGGGAGAGCCAACCTCCAAAGCCTGTACGACATACTTTATATATTGTGTAATAAGTACTTCTATTTCTTGATCCAGGCAAAATAAAGGTAAAGCCTAGGCATTACACTTTACTTATGATCAAGAAATAAAGCTTTAACAAAGCTTGTCCTCATGACATAAACTATGTTAAATCACCCTGGTTCTAAGCAATCTTGTGTATCTAAAATACTAGTTTTACGGCTTGTATCTCTATACAGCCAACCTACCAATGCGGGTCCGTGAGGGTATAGAGCCAATGCTCTATCACAGGTCATACTGTGAGGACCCTCTCTCCGGTCACTTGATGCTTAGACTGACACAACATGGTAGTTAACTACTGTGTAACGATGTCTCATACAAAGTTGTGTTGCATTCTCTTGTGGTACTTAGGCTCTCTTTGGTGTAAACCATAGCTGTTTGACTTTATGAGATCAATGTCACTAGGTCAACAGCTCTGTCTGTGGTCTATAAGTGACATTAGATCTTCAAATCCAAACTGTCATATACTACTGATGATCATGCAATGAACTCCATGTCCCTAGTGGACAGAGAAATGCATAATCCTTACTTGCTTCTCTGCAAGATGGTTCCAGTGCTTAGCAAAGCACACTAAAACGTGAATGTCCTCTCATCCAAGTCTCTTACCCAGTCGACATCAATGTGTGGCCCGCCATTTGCAGGTCACCAATATGATGAAAACAATCGATTTCCAGCAGCGCCCTTCAGCATTGTCCTTCAAGTACCACAAAACACTCTAAACAGTGTGTTTGACCTAGGTTTGACTGAGAACGGCTCACAAAGCCAACTACAAAAAGCACGTTGGAGCGAGTACAATCCTAATTGTACTTCTAGCTACCAACCACATGTATCAAAATACTATCCAATGACTCCATCTCTGACTTAGTCTAAAGACGTGTAGCAAGACTCAAACTCTTGCCTCTAGCTACTAGCACATCACTCGGGTTCAGGTCCCCTCAAATGGGATCCGCCAAGAATCTCTTCTTCATAGGATTCTTGTGACAAAGTGAGTCAATTCTTGGAGCATTCTCCAAGAATCTTGACTCGTACTGTCTAAACCTTTTCCTTTATCTTAAAAGATGAAAGGATAGCCATCCTTAATTGGCTAAAGCAGCCTTTGTGTCATTTCTAGCTAGCCATATGTCCTCTACATAGAGCGTGAGGGTAAAGAAATACTCTCAGCTTTCTTGAAATGGACTAAGTGGTCAATTACCACGAGTCTAGATGAATATGTGAGATCTTGACAGATCCTTGAAGTCGGCATACTATGCACTCCTGGCCTTTTGCCATTAGACCTATGTGCTCGCGCACGTAGATCCTTTCATCTAGTTTGCCATACAAGAAAAACGGTCTTGACATCCTAATCGATGTACCCCAGACTTAAACTGGTGACCAAAGCTAGAATCAGACTCTGACCACACAACAAATGAGAAGGTTTCGTCACAGTCGATACCTTCTTGTTTGTGTGTACTTCATCACTGCTTAATGTGCCTAGTAGTGGTCGTTTGACCAATCTATCTCCCTTAACTTCTGAGAGCACACTTGTTCTCAAAATGCCTTGTGACGCGGGGCAGATCCACCAAGCCTTATACTTGGTATGTCCTTATAGACTTCGTCTTTTCTTCTTCCATCGTCTTAGTCCAACTTTTACTAGTAGGGCCGGAGAGAGTCTTTTGAACTATGAAAGGCTCTACTTGATAATTTAGTACTCATCTAGTACTTCTCTTGGATTGTGCTTCGTGGAGATATGCACCTCATAAGCATTACTCCCACTGGACTCAGCAATTGGAGATGCGTCTATACGCTCCTCTCAACGTGTTGTAGGTCCACCATCTTTCAATAAAGATGCACATCCCAAAATCCGTCTCCCTTGCTCTAGAAAAGTTTGTCTTAAGGAACACTACATCCTTAGACTCAAATTATGTGACCGGAGTGTCTTCATTCTCACTAACGAAGACGTATCCTTTTGAGTGACCAAGCTATCTTACCAAGACACGCTACTTGCCTCTAGGGTCAAGCTTCCTATACTCACAGGAAGGATCAAGTATGCTGTATACCCTTATGGTCTCAGCATACTCTAATCAAGTCTTTTACCTAACTAAAACTCATCAGGAATCATTCACATAATTTGAAGAGGGCATATGGTTAAGTACGAAAGTGACTGTTGGCAAAGCATCTCCCCAATGGGAACGTTCACCTGAGTCATTATCAACTTAACCAACTCCAGTAGCAACTCATTTTGCTGTGGAGTTTGTGGAATAGTTAGTTGTCTAACAATTCCAATTTCATCACGTAACTATGAGAAAATACTAGGCCACTTGCCTTGCCCCCACGCTTATCGGACCACTGATGTCCGAGTGGACTAATTCGATGAAAGCGGATTTTCTGATTTCATGACTGAATGGTTCTCAGGTTGCTTTGTCTGTAAGGCAACATTTACAAACTAGCATTGGGAATTTGTCCTCACAAATTCTCCTTTGCTAATACGTAATTGCGTCCCACACGCACTTGCCAAATAGGTGTATAAACCACAGAGGAAGACACAGCAACAGGTTGCTTTGTCTGTAAGACAACGTTTACAAACTAGCATTGGGAATTTGTCCTCACAAATTCTCCTTTGCTAATACGTAATTGCGTCCCACACGCACTTGCCAAATAGATGTATCAACCACATAGGAAGACACAGCAAAGCAACAAGTTGAATTACGGGAATGTAATTCAAAGTGTATCACAACACAACCATTGTCATAAAACCAGAACTAACACTACGGAGTCATGATAAACATGTAGATCATATTATATCTTAAGTTCTCTCACGGAAAAACATCTAATAATGAGTTCCGTTCAGTATCTAGAACATACAACATTTATAAAGATAAAGAGTGGCCACTACGCAACTTCGTTTTGTAGTTGCCCAACCTCTTAACTTTAACAATTCTTTGTTCCCACGAGGATACTTCTGCTCCCATTGGGCAGAGGACGGAACTCCATGAACCAATGTTCATGGGTGAGAGGAAAATGATTGCTGCAAAAAATTTTTGCGCATAGTGCCTTATGGAAAGGCCCGGATCCACATGACCCGGTCCGACATAGGGACCTATATGAAAAACCGAAAATAAATCCAGGCAAAAATAAACATTGCGGAAGCTACTAACCTGGACGACATCGCTAAAAGCTTGGATCTTGCCAGTGCCTCTGCTCCACCAGGGCTGTCCTCCAAACGACGAACACCGAAAAGGGCCGCGCCAAACGGAGGACTCTACCTACGAGAGGTAGAGCCACATGTCCACGACTGATGCGCAGAAGAGGACTCAAGAGAAAGAGAAAACTTATGCTGAGTGGGGTTCCCAAACGGGACCCCCCTTTCCAACACATGGAATGAGCAACTTGATAGGAGGATGAGAGAGCTCCCATCATTGACGCAAGCAATGTGGGACTTGGAATGTCAAAAAAATATTCACTTCCATCATGATCATCTAGCCCACTTTGGGCCACGAGTACGGGCTCGTGTGACCTCCGATGAGAGACATTTTCGTTTCGTTCTCTTCGTCTCTCTGCAAGCTTTCCAACGGATCCTCACTCGACCCGATCGGACTCCAACATGGGCGGATATTTAGTCCCGAAAACCCAAAATATCCAACCCCAAATGATGACCATGCTAAATCTTACTATACACAATTGACATGATTCTAAAAATACCGCTTCGGTATTACAGAAAGAAGAAACCAAAAGAAAGTGACGCTTTTTTTTTTCGTGAAATAAGGAAATATATTAAAGTGATGCTTTCCTTAAACCCTAAACTAACACTTTACTTGATCTTAAATCCATCGAAAAGTTCGCTTAATAGTAATGCAGTAATGCCCCACCCAGGTCGAAAATACTACAAAGGTGAAACAAAAGTGAACAAAGATGACGTCTGCCTAAGGAGGATCATGAATGACAACAGTAGTCACTAGACCCAGAGGAAAGGTATGGTAGAGGGAAGTATAGTCACAATATCAATTCTTTATGTCGTAAACTTTTACCTCTCTTCTTTACTTTTTTTTTTGGGGCCTGAATCTCCTTTTTTTCACCGAATCTCCATATTTTTTGGAAGCTTCACACTTTGGTCGATTTTTGTTTTATATAACTTTTAATGGCATGTTTGGTTATGTGAATGTTGGATGTAATAAGAATATAATGGATATGTGAATGAGAATATAAATGTTGGAGGGAATGTGAATAGGAATACAAAAGTGATGTGATGTGAATTGAAAAAATTTGGGTACATTAAAAGTGTGAATGGAGTAAAAGTGGGTAAAAAAGTAAGGGCAAAAACATTATTTTATCACGTTACAAAAAGTAAGGTATGTTTGGTGGAAAGAATGTTAGATGTAATGTTTGATTACATCCAACATTACATTCTCCACCCCACTAACCTTAGGGTGTGTTTGGTAAGTGGGGTGGAGGATGTAATGAGAATGGGAATGGGAATAGATGATGTAATGGGATTGTAGATGTTATTTGGACCTTATTTAAGCGATATCAAACCTCTTACTATTTGGACCAACTCCATGTTGGTATATACTTGTTGATTTGAGTTGATAACATTAAATCAAATTAAACTAAATGAAAAAAAAAATTAAAAGTATCAAGTTTGAGCAATTTGGTTTCACAATTTGAGACTTTTATTTTATTAAATTTACTAATATAAATTTATTACTAGAAAACGTAATTATACTCAATATAAATAATAAAAAATGTAATAATATTTCATTTACAAGATATAAATTTAAATTAATAAACTTTAGTATTTAAAAACTCTAACATAATATGTATATCATTATATATATTATATATAAAAGGGTTTCTACCAACCTAAAAGTATGACATGTGACATTCTAAATATTTTTCGCTGCACTTTAAAAAATTAAAAATAAAATAAAATAAAGCTTTACATCAATAAAACAAATCCAATCTAATTATATTAAATCTGAATTAAATTAAATACTACAATTTAAATAATAACTATATAAAAGATTCCATCTATATATATATATATATATATATATATATATATAATAAATTTAATCTAATTTAATTTAATAAAATATCATTAATAAAAAGATAATATCTATGATTTTAATTATCATTTCATCAAAATTAACCATTAAATTACCATAAATATCTTATCATTATCATCTTATCAAATTTAAAAATTTACATTGGTTGACATTTTTCATATAAATATACTTATAAGTAGATGTTTTACTCATATTTTCTATTGATTTCAATATCCATACAGGTATGAGTATACATTTTTCTTCTTGAAGATGATAATAAATTAGGGGAAGACTAAAATTCTTATTTTTCTTCTTCTTTCCACTTGCATTTTAGCTTTTCAGTGGAATTGTCGATCTAGTTTGTAGAACGTATGTTGATTTCAATTTTCATTGAGGTATGTCGTTCCACTTTTATTAATGTTCTTCTTTTTTGTTTCATAAAGATACTAATTATGGGACCTCAGCTAGCTCAAACATGTTAAAAACCAAAAAATTATCAAATGACTATAAATTGTTGTTGTTGTTCTTCTTCTTTTCACATATTTTCTCTTGTATGAAAATTTGTTGTCATGTGGCCTAATTTTATTATGAAACCTCGTATATAAAGCATAGCAGAGATGAGATATGTTTAGTACATGTAGATACGGACAAAAATATCAAAAATACTATAACGAAAAGACAAAAGTAAACGCAAGAGGATTGATGAAGCTATCCAAAAGGTGGGCTTAATAGTAATGGCCAATGCCCCAGAGTATAGTACATTTTACAAAGGTGAAACAAAAGGAGGTCATAAATGATGACACTCGACCCAGAGGAAGTGTATGGTGGTGGGGAGTGTAGTCACAATCAATTTTTCATGTCCTACACTTTTACCTCTCTCCATATATTTTTTTGCTTGAATCTCTCCATATATTTTTGAAGCTTCACACTTTTATTTTGGTCCCTTATTTTAGTTCCTAACTAGCATTACTGTCACGGCCCCAAATCGGGAGTACGTGCGCCAAACCCATAAGCCTTACCCTGTAAACATAACTATAACTACCCTGCTATACAATCAATATACACAACATAATAGTGGCCACACCTCACTGGTGGCCTAATTAACCTACAATCCACGGTTCGCTCAATATCGCTTCAGCTCAGTCTAGTGCATAGATATATCTCAACACACATAGTATATATCTATATCATATTGACCGCACGTCTCAATATGTACGATTTATCCTATTTACAAGCAACAATCACACGTAATAAATAAATATATATATATATATATATATATATATATATATATATATATATATATATATCCATATCATATTGATCGTACGTCTCAATAAGTACGATCTATCCTATTCACATGCAGCAGTTTGTATACTCATACATATATCCTAGTCTTTCCCCAAACTGGACCCTGTCTTTATGTACATGTGAAGCCGACAATTCTAGAGTGGACGTACATCAGAAGCTGTAAATATATACACAATATCTACAACTTAGAATATGTACAATATAATCAAAATATAAAAAAATATCCACCCACGCGATCAAGTGCGTTAGGGTTGGTCTGATGTCCATATCACTGTTCGAACGTTGATGCCTGCCCGATACCTGTATCTGAAACATTGAAGCAGAGGGAGTGAGTCAAACAGACTCAGTCAGAAGCTTCCCATCCTCGGTGTAACGGCGGGTACCACCACAGCTGGGGAAAGGGAAGCACCCACAATCACATGCACATGAAATCCAGTTTATCAAATGTTATATTATGATAAGGCAGCATTAATATAACATTAAAATCAAAGATAAACCTACGGATCATGCTTCTTATAAACAAGCAATCACTTTTAACATATCATTTGAACACCATAATATCACTCCTTTTCTTATCCCTGGACGATACCCGAAGGTCTACGCCCATTTCCACTTCTAGACCTATTCCGGTCTAATACTTTCGGGTCCATTATCACCATATGGCCCCTTACTTGGTAACCCTTAGGATTACCTGTATACTCCCTTGGCATTTTAGCACTCTCAAGTGCTTTTTGATGTCTACTTATGTTTAATCACCCCAAGCGAGTGATTTCTCAACTACATCTACCATCCTTATACAGCTTACCTGTAAAAGGACTATTGTTTGGTAGGGTATTGGTCACATGAGTTAGTTTTCTTAGGCACCTGCGGATTTTAAAAATTAATTCATGTTTATTTCCAAAAAAAAATGATGCCTAAGGTTTTCGTAAATTGTTAGGGTTTAACCAATTGGAATGACACAAATTGAGAAAGAGGTTTCATGAAAATTTTCCTTCCAATGGTTATCCCTAGTATTTTCAAGAAAAGTTTGAGGGTCTTTCAGAATCTCTCATCCGGAAAGACCAAAAAGATTATTTACTAAAGTTTCTTATGTGATCAATATACCATTCCTTATGTTCTTCCTTAAGCAACCCAAGAGAGTTTGGTTGGGCTTAATCCCTTGTTTTCCCCTTGTTTGCTTAAGGAACTAGTAGTTCATGGGTCGAGCGCAGGGTTGGACTCGGCTCCTTCCCTGTGCCATAACATTTACCTTGTTTTCTGCTTGGCATATGGTCACGCTCAACATGTTTACATATGCCTCTACTTCTTAACATCTATCTCTATGGCATATGGTTCGGCCACTTTGCCCTTCCATATACCGCATCCTGATTTTCCAGTCCGTAGATTTCTACTTCTATACTGTGGCATACGCCACCTCTTTTATGTTTGCTTTCTCGGAAGGACAACTCACTTCCTTTAGCCATAGCATACCGCACAGTCGTGACCCATTCACATGGTCATCTTCCTGTCAGTTTCATGCCTCATGACCCTGTTTGTTCTTGTCTGTAAACTTTCAATTTCAATCGCCCGATGTGCTTACATTCTTTTCTGCACGCCAAGTGTGTCTTTTCTTTTACTTTACAAGTCATTCCTAGCCTAAACTAGCATTCATTGCACTATTCTACCTTTATTCCATACTATAATCAAACGACTTGTGCCTATACCATAGCACACAATGCGCCGCTAATAGATGAGACGCATCATCTAATTTAACACCTGTAAAACAATCACACATCGTAGTGCATTCCATCTTACAATTCAACCAAATGTGTTTATATTTAGGTAGCATCCTCCATGGATGTCTCCTTTTCCCTATTATGGCATCCTGAGGTTCCCGGGGTCACTGCCACCCCACCTTACGCCTTAGTGCTCATCGGTACTTGTGTACTGTACCAGTTATATGCTTTGCATAGAATTTCACATAGAAATACTATGCCTAAAGCGATGAATCGAAAGAATTCATAATCTATCACAGATTAAGAAGGAATGAAAGAAAAGCTGACTAAATTTATCCTGGGTACTCCCACATGTGCCTGTTTAATTCAACGTTGTGCCCATGTTTCACAACGAAGCTTAAACCGACACCTAGTTATACCAATGGCTTCACATGACTTAAAGAATAACCAGGCTCTGATACCAAGTTTGTCACGACCCCAAATCGGGAGTACGTGACCAGCACGGGAATAGATTTTTACCTCTAAACCCGTAAGCCTTACCCTGTAAACATAACTATAACTACCCTGCTATACAATCAATATACACAACATAATAGTGGCCACACCTCACTGGTGGCCTAATTAACCTGGAATCCACGGTTCGCTCAATATCGCTTCAGCTCAGTCCAGTGCATAGATATATCTCAACACACATAGTATATATCCATATCATATTGATCGCACGTCTCAATACGTACGATCTATCATATTCACATGCAGCAATCACACGTAATATATATATATATATATATATATATATATATATATATATATATATCCATATCATATTGATCGTACGTCTCAATACGTACGATCTATCCTATTCACATCCAGTAATTTATGTACTCATACATATATCCTAGTTTTTCCCTAAACTGGACCCTGTCTTTAAGTACATGTGAAGCCGTCAATTCTAGAGTGGACGTACATCAAAAGCTGTAAATATATACACAATATCTACAACTTAGAATATGTACAATATAATCAAAATATAACAAAATATCCACCCACATGAACAAGTGTGTTAGGGTTGGTCTAATGTCCGTATCACTTTCCGGACGTCGATGCTTGCCCGATACCTGTATCTAAAACATTAAAGCAGAGGGAGTGAGTCAAACAAACTCAATGAGAAGCTTCCCATCCCCGGTGTAACGGCGGGCACCACTACAGCTGGGGAAAGGGAAGCACCCACAATCACTTGCGCATGAAAATCTAGTTTATCAAATGTTATATTACGATCAGGCAACATTAACATAAAATTAAAATCAAAGATAAACCTACGGATCATGCTTTTCTATGATGCTTCTCATAAACAAGAAATCACTTTTAACATATCGTTTGAAAACCATAAATCACTTAACTGACCCTAGTGCCAATCTAGGGCAATGGCCTCAACGGGTAAATCTTTTAACTTGTTTCTCTTCCCAAGCTTTCAGTTGGGATCCTGACTCTATCTACCTATTTCTATCCTAAACTGACTTTAGCTAGGTAGTGTGAGCTTCCCTACGACTCACTAATCAATTATGAGATCTTATTAACCCTCATATTGTCCACAAACCCTTGGTTAGATCATAACCTAGCTCTAAGGTCTTCCCTAAGTTCAATTACCATAAAACGTCGACGTTTACTAACAAATTCTATACGATTTCTTTAATGAGTTTCTAATTAATAGGGTAAACCAAACCTTGGACTCAATCAATAACTTACCCCCTTGCTTGTACTGTTCGGTGTATCTCATGTCATCACATGGATACCCTCCAGTACTTCTTCACCTGTAATCAAACACACATATACAAGTACTTTCATGTATTACAATTTAGGAACAACAATAGCATATTAACCACTAAATAAATCTTACAAATAGGCAAGTAGGCAAACCACATATCCACATCCTCAATCAACCCTGTAGGGCAAGGATGGGAAACCCCTCACCTGGACGGCTTCCTTGCGTTTTCCCTGCAGTAAATCTCGCTTCAAACGAATCGTGGTTTCCTAACAATTACATTCACGTGATTAACATCTTACACTATATGCAATTCATATGCATATGACATGCTCGTGCCTAAAAGTACACCTAGACGTCGCCAAGAACCGAGTCCTTGGTCTTATCCGTCTTCCCTCTCTTCTATGGGAGTCTCAAGTGCTCCGCACTCGGTTTCATACAATTGTTGTCCTCCTTGAATTGCTTTTTGGGCCATGGATTTGAGTTACTAAACCTCAACGTGCTTCTAAGCTATCCTACCTAAGGTTTCCTAAAGACTGTGTAGTAGGAAATTAGAAATTCATGAAGTTCGATTTAGCTTATTCCGCAAGTTTCTATTCTTGAGGAACAGGAAGGCATTTGAAAATATTTTGATCCTTAAAAACATGGTTGGGAGTGTGCTAAGATGTTTAGGATTGAAAATAAGAGGTTCGGACGTCCCAAATCCTCAAAAAAATAGGGTTGGGGCATGCTGGGCAGAGAATTCGCGCTGCAGCGCCCATTCTGGCGTTACCGCGCCAAGCTGCTGCCCAAGCAGCCCTTGGCCACCCGAGAGCTGGCGCTGCCGCGCCAGCTCACCGCTAGTTTCGGCTCATTCCGGCCCCCTTCCGACCCCGGCTTCGACTCCACTCCTCACGAGTGATACTCACCTACAATCCAACAACATAAATCCAATCTTAACTACTCAAATCCAAACCCGATTCCAAATTTATCAACGAATCCCCAAATTGGGAATATTTAGAATTTTCAACCCCAAACCCTTCAAAATTCGAATTCGGCTAAACCTGAGGGTATAGTCTCGATTCTTACCCCAACTAAGTGTTCAAGAACACTTCCTAGGTCTCAATCTACCCTCGAAACAATCCAATCGAAGGTGGATCGAAGAAATCCCTAAAAATGGAGAAATTGAGGGTTTCGAATGAAATTGGGGTTACCAACCTTTGATTCGATTGGTGGAAGATGTAGGAGACGTCGTACCCGAGCTCCGGTGGCTTTTTCTGGCGTCGGCTAGCTCTCCCAGGTCACTTTTCTGGCGAAACCCACCTCTTCTTCTTCTTCTCCTTCTCCTTCACGCCATTTCTCCCTCTCTCTCTCTCTTCTTCCTCTCTTTTGTTTCCTTTCTTTCTCTCTCTTGCTCGTGTCCCTCTCTTTCCCTTTTATTATTCTTTCTTTCCTTTCTATAAACGCACGGCACCCCACCACAAAAGAGAAAAAATAGATAAATAGATAAATAAATAAATAACTAAATACTAATAATACTAATTATAATAAAGAAGAGGTGGAAAAATATCCCCAATTAAATCCCTCCTCTTTCCAATTTAATTTTCTTTTCTTTTATGTCCTAACTTAAATACCCAAAAATATTTCCTACTCTCTTTTCTTCCTCTTTTATTTTATTTCAAACTTCGAAAATTTTCTCGGGTTAAAGTAAAAAAGGGTTTTTAAAATGTTTGGGTTGGGAGTCTGCTTGAGATGAAGGGAAGGTGTTATGCACCCTTCTTTTCCCGTCCGAGGACGGTTACCATAAAAATTAATCATTCAAATTATTTGGCCTTGTAAATTGGTGAGGGATATGAATACAAAACGCAAAGGGGAAAAAAAGGTGGGTTTGACCTAGGGTGAGAACCTAGGGCCTACGTACCCTCAGAGAGGGATCAAAGCCCACGTAGTTAGTGTGGCATGCAAGTGTGTGGATGGAAGGGAGGTCCATCAGGCAAAAGCCCAGATAGCCTTCCAGTGCGATATACCTAAAGTGGCAATGGCCTCTCGGTACTTATCTACCATGCAATACAACCTATAGAGGCAAGGGCCTCTTGGTGGTACTAGGTTACACAGTTCATAAAAGCATTTAAGAATCAAAGTGAAAACAATTACTTCCTCCAAAGGGTAGGGGGTCGCGATGTATAAAATGATAAGTCGCAACCCCTAGCTTCTAAAACAGAGGGGGATGGCAACATATAGGGTGATACGTCGCGACCCCTAGCTTCTGAGGAAGGGGGGTCCGACGTATAGAATCACCCGTCGCGACCCCTGCTCGATTTTCAGAAATACCTTTAGGTATGAGTTGGTAGAGTAGTATGGACAAGTGGAAATACCTTTCGTTCTTATTCTCGCAGCCTTTCGATCCTCCTGATTCTGGTCCACTCAATTTATAGGGGCCGGAAAAGGGTCTATTCCGGCAAAGAAATCCGACCATTTATTACACAGGGGGTCGCGATGGTTAGGCTTCTACGTCGCGAAGGGTACCAAATCTCAGATCTTAATTGATCCGTCAGATTTGCTCATTTATGGCTAGGGGTCGCGACCTATGGGCCTATACGTCGAGACAAGCCCTTGATTGAAGATCTGATTGGATCTGCCCTAAATTCCGCGGGGGTCACAACGTGTTGCGCTCTATCGTCGTGACGAGCCACTTAAAGGAGGAGGGGGTCGCGACCCCTGGGGCTTACCTGTTGCGACCCCTAAGCTTTTAATTTTTTACTATTTTATTTATTTTCATTTCTTTCTTTCCTTTTATTTTCCTTTTATTTTTCGTATTTCTATTTATTTTTGGTGCATTTAGGGGCGGACGAAAGGTGGTGTTCATAGAGTCCCTTTGTTGCTTTTTCTTTAGACTAACGGAACAACTAAAGATAAAAATGGAAACCGGATTTTGTCATATAATTTTTATTTTCAAGTACAAGCCTCAAATCAAAAACAAACAAAATAAAATATATATATAAATAACTCCTTAGGGTCTCTAAATAGCCTCTCTCTCTAGTCAGCCTCGCCGCCTTACTCCTCACTGTTTGAGGGGACAGTTGGTAATGGTCTCGGGATGACATCTTTGGACACATGAAAATGCCTGAGCAGCGACCCCATCCCTCCTTGCAGTCTGCACACGTCCTTTCACAGCTCCCTTCTTTCCTATTGTTGCTGCCGTTCTTATTCCACTGCTCCATGATCTCCGTCTTCTGCTACTGAATTTCTCGAGTTAGAGCCTCAATATGACCCTCTTCTGGCCCAACGGGAATGTCCTGCCTCTGTGGCTGACTCTGCTGAGGCTCCTGCTACTGCTCTGATTATGGTTTCAGAAGTTTTTTTTTGAGGATTTGGTTCCAATCCAACTCATCGGGCGGACGAAAGTTTGCCATGTCCTTATCCTCCTTCACACAGTAGGCAGTGGCTAGCTCATAATAATCTAAGGCTCGGCGAGGAACCTGATAATGCTCGCAAAAGGTTGTGAGGAAATGGGGGAAGCTGATCACTATAGGCGTGTACTTAAGCCCTGGCTCCAACTTGAAGTCGTTGGCGTTGTTGTGGAATTCCTCACACATGATGGTGGGGAAGCATAGTGGGGCCCTCTGCATGATGAGATAGATGAGGACCCTCAATTTCTTGCTTAGTGATTCCCTCTGCTTCACAGGAACGATGTTGCTGGTTAGGAAGTTTTGCCAATTCTTGAACATGTGATGGGTACCCCTCCTCTTGAGCCCACTCTTGGACTCCCATATGTCCCTGCTTGGGAAGGTGAGGGCTGTTGCAATGGCCTCCCTTGCGAACGGCTCTGTGAGGGTTCGCGCGTAGAAGCAGTTGGGCTCCGTCCTCAGGTTATACATTTCTGCAAAATGCTGAGGCGTTACCGCTGGAAGGGCGGTCTCCCTCAGTATGAATGACCTGCAATGAGAACTGGCATACGCTATGTGGTACTGGTACACCAGAAGGACATTCCTCTTGTTCGTTACATGCAGCAGGTCTTGCAGGCCATAGAATTCAACTCCCTCCACGAATGTCGGGCTAAGCTTTAGCCTCTCCATGCTCCGCTCCGGATTTAGCGTCCTGGCCTGGATGAGGACCCTGCAGAGATCAGGATCTGTCGGAGGCTGAGATGACTAGGAGGCGGTTGTGTGGGATCTCTTTGAGCAAACCATATTCCTAAAAGGATAAACTTTTGGTTAGTTCTAGAAAGGAAAAAATATTTACCCCTAAAAAAAATGCCCCATGGAAGCCTCGGGTCGTGACGTATATCCCTATAGGTCGCGACCCAGGAGACAGGGGGTCGCGACGTACAGGGTAGACCGTCGCGACCCCTATGCGTGTTTTTACTTACCCGGAGAAATTTTGGCCGAGTAGAAGAATCTGGACTGGAGGGGATGAACTGCGGCATGAGACCTTCCTCTTGACCGAGTCATTTCTGCAAAAGAGTGGCTGAGGAAACAATAATCTGAAAAAAGGAAGTGGGTATTGCATTTCTGGGCACGGGGGTTGCGACCGGTATTGCACCCGTCACGACAGGCTTTTTTATGAGGCCGTCATCCGTGGCCAACTGGATGCTGCCACATGTCCCCGTGGCGACGTATGGTGACATACGTCGCGACGCCCTTCGGACAATGATTGCCCGTTTGACTGCCCACCGGAACTCGTCGCGTCGGGAAGGTTATCCCGTCGCGAAGCGCATCTTTTATTTCCTGGTAATGTGCGCAACGGTACTTCGCGTCGTGACGTGCATTTCCTGTAAGTCGCGATGGACTCTTACGTCGCGACCCCCTAGCCCTAGGGGTTGTGACCTATCTTGAAAATATCCCCCTTTTTATTTTATGGGAGGACCTAATGCTTCCCATCGGATCCCGAAACTCTCGTTAGCGGGACCCGCCATATGTGAAAAGATGGTGGGTGTCAAATCCCGAAACACTTATCGGTAGGATCTGATCCCTATATAAAAGGGAGAGGGCGAGCGTTAGATCCCGAAACACTTATCGATGAGAGCTAATCCTTGTGAAAGATGGTGGGCGTCGGATCCCAAAATACTCATTGGTGAGGGCTGATCCCTATGTCAGATCCTAAAACACTTATTGGTAGGATCTGATTCCTATAAAAAAAGGCGAGGGCGGGCGTCAGATCCCAAAACACTTATCGGTGAGAGCTGATCCATATCAAAGATGGCAGGCGTCAGATCCCAAAACACTGATTGGTGAGAGCTGATCCCTGTGTCAAATCTCAAAACACTCATTGGTAGGATCTGTTTCCTAAAAAAGTAGGTGTCAGATCCCGAAACACTTATCGGTAGGATCTGATTCCTATAAAAGTGGGCGAAAGATCTCGAAACACTCATCGGTAGGATCTGATTCCTATAAAAGTGGGCGTCAGATCCCAAAGCACTCATCGGTAGGATCTGACCCTGTGGATGTCAGAACTACGAAGCACTCGATGTTTATCTAAGACTACTAGAGATCAACCATCACGAGGTTTTAGCAGTTCTCTTAAAATTGAGATTACCAGGCTTTTAGGACCTCTTACTCCGGAGATCTAAAAGTCCTCAAAACTTGGGGACAGGTAGTTTTTGAAACACTTATTGGCGACAACTGGTTCCCCCAAACCAAGTTTAAAACCCATATTTGAAAACTTGGTGACGAAAAAAAATCAGGAATGTCAAGTTCTCAAAATACTTCTGCGGAAGCTTGACGACCAAAGAGATTGTGGCAGTCACAATCCCAACAAAAATGTAAAACACCTTTTAGTAGAAGATTACCTCGGCGAAGATAAAGATGGCTGATATATCCTTCTGATTTTTTGGAAGCTGCCCGGGTCAATGAGTCGCTAACCTGATGATCATGGCAAGGATTTTGCTAGAGACGTTTGACCCTCCGGTATATCCTTCAGGTTTCTGGAAGTTCCCTGGGACAATGAGTTGCTTACCTGATATTAGATCAATCAATCATTCATAAGCAAAGAAATGAACTGTGTGATTAATGCATGATTTTTTATCTATTGTCCTAAATGAACAACATAGTAAAATGAAGCTTGCATGGCTTGGAAAAAGGGATAAAGAGATTTATTGAATGAATAATTCTCTTCTTAATATTACGAGTCAAAACTGGTATATTTTTTAACATTCAGAACCACCAGAAACTAACAGTGATTTTTCTTGAAAAACGTGAAAGAAAGTGCCTTGCGGTCCCACGATAATTACTAGGGTATGAAACATATGAAATTTGAGTGTGCCTTCTAATGAGCAAACCTTAAAGCGTAGAACTTCTTTACAGAGTCAAAATTGATCAAACAGCCGACCTCCTGTTCGTCTAAATCTTCTAAGATGAGTGCACTGTCGGGAAATGCATGTTGGACTCTGAATGGCCCTTCATATGTTGGGGCCAATTTTCCCCTAGGGTCATCTTGGTTTGTTAAAATTTTCTTTATCACCAAGTCTCCTTCTTCAAATGACTGTGTTCGTACCTTCTTGTTAAAAGGTCGAGCCATTGTTGCTTGGTACAATTATCTGTGGCACATCGCCCTCAAGCGTTTCTCATCGATCAAGATAATTTGATTGTGACGGTCTTGTATCCATTGATCTTCATTGATATTGGCTTCTGCAACAACTCGTAGAGAAGGGATTTGTATTTCTATAGGAAAAACTATGTCCGTCCTATATGCCAATGAAAAAGGGGTTGCTCCTATCGATGAGCGAGCAGTCGTGCGATATCCAAGCAGGGCGAAGGGCAGCATCTCATGCCAGTCCTTATCTGTAATTAACATCTTTTCGATTATGTTCTTGATGTTCTTGTTAGCTGCTTCAACAACGCCATTCATCTGGGGGCGATATGGTACTGAATTGTGGTGCATTATCCTGAAGTCTTCACAAATCTTTCAAACTTTAGACCCATTTAGATTAAACCCATTATCGGTGATTTTTCTTTTTGGGACCCCGTATCTGCATATGATGCCGCTTTTCAGAAACCTCACGAATGTTTTTTGTGTTATATTGGAGTAGGAGTTCGCTTCTATCCATTTAGTGAAATAATCAATGCCCACTATGATGAAGCAGTGGCTATTGGATGCCTTGGGATTTACAGGGCCAATGATGTCGATTCCCCACATCGAGAAGGGCCATGGGATAGTCATGTTGTGGAGTGTGGCAGAAGGGGCATTAAGCCTGTCGGCGTAAATCTGACACTTGTGACACTTGCGAACGTATTTAATCAGTAACGTTCGAGTGTTATCCAAAAGTATCTTATGCATTGGATTTGGTGCGCCAAGGTGTGCCCATTGGAGTGGGTTCCACATATCCCTTCATGTACCTCTGCCAAGATTTGGTTAGCTTCAGTCGCCTCAACGCAAGGGAGCAATACCCCATCTAGTGTTTTCTTGTACAGTGTGTCTCCACTAAGAAAGAAACTCATGGCCAATCGCCGGAGGGTTCTTTTTTCATTTTCATTAGCCCCATTTGGGTATTCTTTTTTTTTTTCTAGGTACGTCTTGATGTCATAGAACCAGGGAAGGTCATCAAACTCTTGTTCTACCACTGAGCAATGGATCTCAGTGTTTTGATACTCCACCCTGATGGGTTGAAGATGGACGCCGTAATTAGCTTTGAGCATCACTGCTAGGATGGCTAAGGCATCAACCAACAGGTTTTTGCATCAAGGCAAATGATGAAAGTCGATGGACTTGAATCAGCCAATTAGCTCCATGAGGAACTTCTGATAAGGGATCAATTTGGGATCCTTAGTCTGCCATTCTCCTATAGTCTGATAGATTATTAATGCAGAATCCCCGTAGACCGCCATTTCCTTGATTCCCAATTTTACAGTGGCTTACAACCCGCAAATACAGGCTTCGTATTCTGCCATATTGTTGGTGCATTCAAAATCAAGTTTAGCTTCGAGGGGGAATTGTTTCCCATCTGGGGAGATGAGGACAACTCCGATCCCGTTTCTGAACATGTTAACTGCTCTGTCAAAGAAAAATTCCCAAATCTTTGCATGAGACTCCTCCTTTACGGCGTTTAATTCTTCGTCGGGAAACTGCTATACTAAGGCATGCTTTTCATCCAAGGGATTGATGGCTAGGTAATCCGTTATAACACTTGCTTTAATTGATTTCTGCTTGATGTGCTTAACGTCATATTCCAACAATATCACTCGCCACTTAGAAACACGCCCTGACACATGCGGACTTGCAAAGATATACTTTACAGGGTCCATTCGTGATATGAGGAAAGTCTCATAGTAGAGCATGCAGTGCCTTAAACGGCATACTATCCATATTAATGCGTAGCTGGTTTTCTCGATTAAAGAGTATCGAGATTCGTTGGGATCTAACTTCTTGCTCAAGTAATATATTTCTTGTTCCTTCTTTGTCACTGGGCCATGCTACCCTAAGATAGCTCCCATTGACTCATCTAAGACCGTCAAATTCAACAGCAAGGGTCTTCCGGGTGTGGTATGTACCAACACCGAGGGGCTAGTGAGGTATTCTTTCACTGCATCAAACGCTAGATGACATTGTTCGTCCAACCTTAGGGATTGGTTTTTCTTGAGAAGTTTGAAAAGAGGAGTACAAGTTGCTGTCAAATTGCGTATGAAGCGAGCGATGTAGTTCACCTTTCCCAAAAAGTTTCGTACTTGCTATTTCGTAGCAAGAGGTGGCATAATTTTGATGGCCCTGATCTTATCGAGGTCAACTTTGATCCTTTTTCGGCTTACGATGAAACCGATGAGCTTTCCCAGTTGAGCCCCAAAAATGCATTTGCTGGGATTGAGTCATAATTTGAATTTTCGAAGTATGTTGAACAATTTCCTCAAGACTTTGATATGGCTTTCTCCTTCAGCTGATTTGGCCACCATGTCGTCCACATAGACTTCCACTTCTTTGTGGACCATGTCATGAAACAAGACTACCGTGGCTCGCTGGTAAGTCTCCCCAACGTTTTTAAGCCCAAATGGCATGACCTTATAACAATAGGTCCCCCATTGCGTGATGAAAGTGCTTTTAGCTTTATCTTCAGGATGCATGGGTATTTGATTGTAACTAGAATTCCCATCCATGAATGAATAACGGAAGCTGCCAGCGGTCTTTTCCACCATGACATCAATGTGTGGAAATGAGAAGTCGTCCTTGGGGGAGGCTTTATTATGATCTCTATAATCGATGCACATTCAGACTTTCCCATCTTACATGGGGATGGGGACTATGTTTTTCCATCCACTCGGGGTAGACCGATACTTTTAGAAAACCGACTTCCCATTGTTTTTGTACTTCCTCTTTTATCTTGAGGGACATTTTGGGCTTCATGCGTCTCAGCTTCTGTTTCTTTGGTTCCTTATGGGGAAAAATGGGTATCTTATGAGATGCAATTCCTGAGTCAAGCCCAGGCATGTCTTGATACGACCATGCAAACACGTCTATGTATTATTTTAATAACAGGATTAAATCTTCTGTTTCTGGATTGTCGACAATCTTTACTTCTTTCATGTCTTCCTCAGTCCCTAGATTTATGAGTTCGATTATCTCTTGGTGAGGAACCATTCCCTTTTCGTCTGATTTGACCATTTTAGCAAAGATGGGAGGTGTCACCTCATCATCGGAGGCGCACTCATTTTGCATATGTTTAATACCCTGGGGTTTGTAAAAATCGGGGATCGTCGCGTTAGGTAGGATCTCTGAGAATTCTAATTCCCTGAGGGCAAAGAAAAATGCGAATTAAGAAGAGAAATGAAAAGGGAACAGGAAGAAGCACATATGAACAAAATTTCGTAAAATATGCAAGCCACTTTTATTGCAGAGTTGATAAATAACTGGAGGTAAGCTCATAAATGCATTATTCTTTGGTCTAAGCCTAGAGCTTGGCGTTAGACCAATTTACAATTCATGCTTTACTTGGAACTATGAACTGATAAGACCCAGTCAGCTTCCCAGTTGTCCAAGCTATTTTCCTCCTTTCAGTGCCATATGAGGAGGCCACCGTTGTTAGCTTCCTCCTCATTGATTGCTAAGACTTGGTTGTGTATTGTAGTTGTCCTAGCTGGCACGAATAGTTGTGTTAGGTGAAGATGTCCCTCATGATTGCTCCTATTGTGTGTCACCTTAGTGTAGCCTATCCCGAATTGAGCTTCTCGCTCCTTGGGCTCGATGAATCTAGGCATTCTGACCAAGGTGGGGCCTAAGCCCTTTTTTTTCCATAATCTTTACAGCCACACTACTAACCTGGAAGGTCTCTATGGGTTCTTCTTCCATTTCCACCCTTGTAAACAATATTCTAGGGCTTCTTCAATACTATCGATAAAAGGTACAGGGGAAGGATGGCTTATTAGCATGCTTTCCTCTCCCTTGATAATGACAATCCTTCCATCCCTGTGGAATTTTATCCTTTGATGCAAGGTGGACGGCACGACCTTGGCTTCATGAATCCAAGGTCATCCCAGCAACATTGTGTACGTCGTGTCTACCTCCATAAGCTGGAATGGGATGTCGAAAGTGAAGGGCCCAATTTCAACAGGGAGGGCAACTCCTCTCATGGCCTCCCTCCTAGTTCCATCGAAGGCCTAGACAATCATATTGCTTGCGTCAATGAGCGCTCATTCTACTGGCAGTTGCTGGAAGGTAGCGACATGCAATACATTGAGGGTGGATCCCCCGTCTATGAGAACCTTTGCTATTGTAAAGCCATAGCATCTGACAGTGATGTGTAAGGCTTTTGTTCCTGGACAAACCTCATCTTCTGAGAAAGAAAGGATGGACGCATGCTTGGCAGCATCAACTAGACTCACCATATTTTCTGGTGTAATCTCTTTTGGTACATGTGTGTTAGCCAACGCCTTTAGGAGGGCTTGGTGATGTTTGTCCGAGTTTAGCATGAGGGAGAGCAAAGAAATTCTGGACGGTGTCTTCCTTAACTGCTCCACGATGTCATAATCACTTTTCTTGACTACACTTAGGAACTCTCTTTCAAAGTTTGCCTCCTCATTCTTTTGAGAATTTTCAAGAGCACCTTTCTCTTTCTCCACTTCGGGAGTCCCCTTAGGAGCTTCCAATAAATTCCTTGCATATAATCTTTCGCTTCTGGTGAGCCCTTGCCCTTGAGTAATGTTGGCATTTGTAAGTATTTTTCTGATTTCTACTTTCTTACCTCCAACATCTACGGCGGCTTGATACCTCCAAGGGACTACTTTATTAGAGGTATAAGGCATTGGCCCCAACGGATAAATGGTTGTCTGGGGATGTGCAGTGCCCAATAAACCAGGTTTGCTAATGGTGAAGAGAGGTGAGGATTTAGGAACCGATGAAGTTTGTGTGGGAAATTTCGCCCCTAGAAAATTGAGAGTGAAAGGCAATCTTCTTCTCCTCATTGGAAGCTACGCACATGTGAGATTCAAATTTGCCCCTCTTTATAGTTACAATCCCTAAACCCATGTACTGCTGCCCCTTCTTTTTCCAATGTTCACACGTGTTTGTAGAGTGCTCACTAGTTTGGTGGTAATGGCATAAGTGTGTCTGATATTCCTTTACGCACGGAACATGGCCATCTTCGGCAAGAGCTGTGTAAATTTGCTCAAGAGTGAAAGATGTTTGTGTGAAGTCCTTTTATGCAAATTCTTCTTCTTCCACAGCGTTTGCCCCATGCTCAGGTTGGGGTTTTTTGGTGATATTTGGGAGATTAATCCACCCAGCATCTATCTTTTGTAGGACGTGCGTCTTAAATTGATGACAGATGTCAATCGAATGACCCTTGGCACCTTGGTGGTAGACACAAGACAGCTCTGGTTTGTACCATGGTGGATAAGGAGGGTCCCATGTCTTTCCAGGCCGGGCGCACATTATCTGCTGTCCCTTCAAGTATTCGAAAAGTTCTGTCCTGGTGAGCCCTAGCTCTGAGAATTCTTTGTTCCTGTTATTCCTCCTATCACTGTTATTATTGCTTTTCTGAGCTTGATTTTGCTGTGAAGTCCCCTGCTTTCCCACAGCATTAACAGAGAATGTTTTAGGGGTATTTTGTACGAAGTTTTTACTTTCCTCCTTCTTCTTTCCATAATTTGGACTGTAATTCGTTTTAGGCGGAGGTGCTTCCTTACTTCTGGCGTCAATATCTTCTCCAACGGTGACTAGATCAGCGAAATCCTGATGCGGTAATATGGCTAAGACGTCATAAGCGGGTCGCTTAATGCCTTGACGAAATAGCGGCAGGTTTCTCTCTTGCTTATTGGAGGCTAGACTTCAACAGAGGCCTCTTTCCATCTAGAAGCATATTCCTGAAAGGTCTCATTTGGCCTTCTTTTTAGGGCTATCATACTTTCCCATGTTATTTCACTGTGAATGTTGTGTTTGAAATTGTTGCGGAAAGCCTTTATCATGGTGGTCCATGACTTCATTGTCTCATTCTCCTGCCTCATAAACCATTTGTACGCGACCCCTTTCATGCTATTGTGAAAATGGGCGAGGAGAAAGGCAGGCTCTGAGCTGTAGGTAGCCATGGTCGCACAGTATCCCTTGACATGATGGTCCGGGTTAGACAGACCATCGTATTTCTTGAAATGGGGAATTTTGAACTTAGGAGGAACCTGTATTTTGGGAAAGTTGAATAGGGCGACTTCGTCCTCGTCTTCTGCCTTAGTAGCCATTTTGAGAGCGCGGCATACTTGTTTCTCGATTTGTTCTTTCATCCCTTCTCCGTCTTCTTTTTCTTGGCTTTTTTTTGTTGGGCTTTTAGGGCTGCTAGGATAGCAACAACGTTGATGGAGATTCCTTCATTGGTTTTAAATTCGTTGACCTTGGGAGATTCCTCCACTGGTATCTCCTCTACATACTCTTCTCCGTTGCCCTCAGGGATTGTGATATGAGGAACCTTCTTTCCCTTGGAGACTTTGTTAGAACCTTTCCCTTGGTCTTGATGGCTCCTAGCCAAGAAAGCCATGATTTGGTCAATTTTGTCATTTAACGTGGGCACCTGAGAGTTAGTCACGCAAAGGCCTTTTTCCATTTCAACTAATTTGGCGGCGGATTCAACAGCCTGGGATTCCATTCTCAATCTCTGGGTTCGAGTGTAATATTGGTGATTTGATTGTGCAATTTTGATAAAACTTGCCAGAAGAGATTTCCTCATTAATTTTAATTTATTTTTAGTTGGGTTATTTTGTTAATATTGGTAACTTAGTACCTTTTAATCCCCCTTCAATCTCTCTATGAGTTAGAGTACCCAATAGGAGAAGAAGGTTGATATTTTGCTATGAGAACAAAGTTCATCATGCATTTATCATGACCAGTAAGCCTTGAATAAGAGATAAAACATAGAGAAGAGTTGAAAGAAGGAAACCTATTCATTTATGGAACAATCTTACAAGATAAAAATGCTTCTTCTAACATTTGTTTCCTATAAGAAACCATTTATGTATTCTTGAATTACAAAAGTAACCCTACATCTACTTCTTGGCGGCTTCCTTCTCAGCTTGCTCCTCAATATATAGCCTCTGGAGTTTGGCCAGATCTGCCCAGCAGCACATTTCACAGTACATGTGGTGAAAGTTAGATGCCAGGTGCTTATTTTCAAGATTTTCTTGGTGATACTTCTCTTCAGGTGCACACACTATTGTTCTGCCATTTCTGCCTTGATAACTCTGTTCTCTTTCCTGAGCAATTCCAATTCTTGTTTGTCAAACGCGCTCCTTCTTGCATCCAGCTGAGCACGAGCGCTTTCCGGCTTTTTGGTCATATAGATTTTGCGTTCTATGTTACTGATATTAATGTAACCCTTTTTATTTTAAGTTGAATAAAAGAAAAACATAAATAGAAGGCAGAAAAAAAAATAGTTCTTTTATTAATTTATGTGAAATAGCATTCAGAACATCCTCATTCCCGTTCATAAACACAATATTCAATGACGGGAGAAAGTTGACAAGATACTACGGAAGCTATGAGCCTACCGTGCACCTATCTCGGCCTTTTATTCAACCAATACTACATCTTCAGCATTCCATTCCAACGGTTGATCAAGTTGCTGCCGAATATCAAGAGCTCCTCTAATCCATGGCGGAACTTGTGGTAGATGAATCCGCCATTCCACCTTCTTGAAAGCATCGATGAAGGAGGGTAGAGATAGATCTACCAGGCGTGTCATCTGCTCGATCTTATCGTGTACCCAAACTGCTTCCTTCTTCCATGGTTTTATCTCACTTTCCAGTTCTTCTATGAACTTTTCCCTCGCTTTGCATTTTTCTTGTAGACTCTCCATTACCAGGCTCATGGCTTGTATTTGGAGGAGAGCCCTGTCCAGTTGTTCTTGAGTGGCCGGGCTATAATTGACTAACCGAGCCTGCATCTCTTGATTGTGGGCTTCTAACTCCCTGACACGGGCTTCCAGTGCCTGAACCCTTGATTCTTTGACTTGGATTTCGGCGGTCATATATTCTTTCCATTCCTGTTCTTTCTCGACCAATTTATCTCTCAAGCTTTGGTTTATTTCCTTGATATTCTTGTTTTCAACTAGAATAGAAGAATTCTTACGGATGTTCTCACTATCTGCTCTTACGCTGACATACTCCTTTTCCGCTTCCCAGATTACCTTCATCTTTCTCCTCCTCTGCGCCTCGAGGTTTTCCAGAGTGTCTTTGTGTTCATCAATTTTTCAGTTTAGCGCCTTTTAAGTTTTCAGCTTATCGTTACGCTGGAGGGGATTTAATGGGGCGAATCTTCCTACAATCTTGTCATTGACCCTTTCTTTCAGCCAAGCCTTAAAATCGCTAGTTAGTGTGAGACCTCTGCTTCCCAATTCGGCTTTTCCCTTGAGTAGCAAGTGATCCCACGCTCTCGAAATCATTATTCCCTGTATGGCCTCGGGTCCTTTTAGATAGTAAAAGAACGGGCGCACCAGTTCTTCTGCGGGCACCTTTTGGCTATAGGTTAACTGTGTCTGTGCTAGGGATGGGTTGTAATTGATTACAACTCTCGGTCCTACCATGACCGGCACAGACACAGGAAACACCTCTATGCCTGTAAGCCTTATCACCTAATTGACAGAATACCTATTGTTGAAAAATACATGCACATGCACTATAATACCATGGCTACACTGAAATGGTGGCCTATCCTAGGCAAGAAATTCCACGGCCAATGTCGCTTTAGGATATAGATATAGGAAAACACACATAATATATAACCTGTGTACTAGCTACACATCCGAAGAGGCTGCCTATCCTATTCACATGCAACAAATATATTTATATATATATTTTTGGAAACAAGTTTTCCCTGTATCAGAATATAACTAATCCTGATCTTTAAGGTGTGTGAAGCTGACAGTTCTAGATTTAGTGATACAATATAGTTGGGTACGTCTACCCTTTACTTTATGATACATGATAAAGTAAATTAACTTACAATTATAATTCATTCACCCACATGAACAAGTTGTGGGTCTTGGAAAGTTTTGTTCGTTCCTCACTCCACCGAGACTTCTTCCACCTGTACTTAACCTGTCTCTCTGCAGTAAAAATGAGGTGTGTGCCTTAACCATGTGACTCAGTGAGGACTCTCCCATTCCCGGCACAAGGTGGGTACCATAGCAGTGGGTTTGGGAGTCATACACAAACACATGGAAAACAAACAACTGGTTACTGTTACTTAGCATACATTCTTGCCGGCTTTTACTTACTGGTCTTCTCATCTTCAGCATATCTGAATCAAAAAAGACGTTGTGATGACGTAATCCTGTACGTCACCACCCTGTTGCACAATCAACAATTATATGCAAACATAGACAATTCTTTAAGTACACGCAGATACAATAACATACATCTACTTAACTTCCCCCACTCTGGGGTATTTACTAGTGACTACATGGCTTTTCTACCTCGAACCCGTACACTCGGGTTGCTGGTCACTAGGTGGCAAAACATACTTAACCCATTCACTTGGGTACTAGTCACCTCGTGACAATTCTATTAATCAAACACAATCAACTTCTATCTATCAAACAACTGATACGTAGCCACCACGTGGCACGTCTTGACCCCTTGCTGCGGGGCAATAGCTTGAGCCCACTCGTCCATTACCCAGCCAAGCCACATGGCGGGCACGGCATGACGTCTCGAAGCATGGCCACTGACACAGCCTGGACCAACTTCGGAGGATGATTTCTCTTTTACTAGGTGAGGCTCACGGTTCACCCGTAGGTTCCTCCCGTGTCTCCTTACCTTGGTCTCATATATTAATAGGATTCTTTGTATCTTTCCCAAAGGATCAACAATTCTTCTCCTTGTTAATATTGACGAGTATCCTTAATAGGATATAACTCATATACTCGTCCAGATGCACTCTCTGAGCCTCAAGCTATCGTCATAGCAATATAAAACCTTTCTGATCCTATTTCCAGGATAGGGCAATGACCATCATCATGATGATTATAAAACTGAGGTCTCAAGTGCCATCTGACATTGTTCTAGTTGATGTCTCACGTCGCTAGCATAACCAAATCCGAAACCCACCAATAACTCCCTTTGCATGATTATAAATTAAGTCACCGTCGTGACGAGTTTTCAAAATAAAGTTTAGTCCTTCCGTACAAGAACTCTTGCCACCGTCATGAAAAAGATTTAATAAAATACTCCTCATGCCTCTGTAGTTTATGAGTTGGATTTGTAACACACCAATCATAGCAAACAATTATACTCTACTCCTATGTCTTCCTATCCAAGCTACTTTCCACAACCTATTTTCTAGTTCTTTCATTCTTTTAGCATTCTATATCTCTAGCTAACACATACCAGACAAGCATTGAATATACATACTCATGTAATCCACATAAGCATACAACCCTAGGAGCAGAGATGAAAGAACCCTCACCTTGGCCAAACTTCCATGCAATCCTCTCCTGTAACTTTAGTCTCCTCGGAGATCTTGTTGCACTCTATTGCGTGCCGTTGTTCCTATAAGAACAACATTTACTTCATTAAGGTTATTACTTAGCTTAACTTGTTATTTATCTCTCTATTACTCTCACATGTATTCCATGGTTGCCACAGAGTCAAGCTCTTGGTGTTATTGGACTTCTCTATCCCAACTTATGCGTATCCTTCCTCGGACACTTGACTTACTCGAATATAACACTCTACTTGAGTGTTTCACATACTTGGATTTGAGTATTAGACCTCTATCTAACTTGTATTCGCATCTAAGGAAGCTTACCTAACTTGGTTGGAAGGGAATCCTAATTTTAGGAAGGTCTAAGCATTTTGGTTCAACTTGTGATCCTACTTGGGTTCCAAGAAATCTAGTTTGTAAACCTCAATATACCTCCAATTTATCCTACTTAAGGTTTCCTAAAGGTTGTGAAGCGATAAGGTTGAAATTCACGAAGTTAGACCTAATTTGTTCCGCAAGTTTCCATCCTTGAGAAACAAGAGGGTACTTGGAGTGATTTAATCCTCAAAAACATGGTTAGGAGTGTTCTAGGGTGTTTAGGATTGAAGAGAGGGGGTTTGGAGGTCTCAATTCTCCCTTAAAGTGGGCTTAGGGCAAGCCAGGCAGGGACCTGGCACTACAACGCCCATTCTGACACTGTCGTGCCAAGGTGTTGCCTTGGCAACCCTTAGCCAACCAGCGAGTGGGCGCTGCAGCGCCAGCTCGCAGCACAACAACGTTTTTGCTGTGTTGTGGCTGGTGTCGGCCCTCTTTCTGGCCATTTCTCGATCCGGCATCGATTCCACTTCTCTCGAGTCTTGTTCTCCTACATATATACTATATTTCGGAAGTCCTACAACTCAAATCCAACTCTGATTCGTCGCCGAATTGTTGATTGTTCGATGAGTGTTCAAGAAGACTTTAGAAACATTATTCTACCCTCGAATCCGCCCAAACTCGGATTCTCAACTCAAATCCAAAAAATGAAAGAAATGAAGAAAATGGGAACTTGGAGAGAATCGGGCGTTGTACCAACCTTAACTTGAGAGATTGAGAGGAGGAAGATGACGAGGATGCTCTCCGGCTCCTCCTCCAACTTTGGCTCGCCGGATTCTAACGAGATTCTGGCCGGATTTTGCTCACCCGTCCAAGCCCTAGCTCCTTCTGTCTCCTTTCCTTCTCTTTCTTTCTTCTTTGCTTCTCCTTTCTTCCTCGTGGCCCTCTCCCTCTCTCTTTTTCCCTTTAATTTTGTTTTCCTTTTTTTTTACTAATTAATATATTAAAATAATAATAAACAAAAAATTTGAAAGTAGTATAAAATAAATTAATAATAATAATAATAATACCAAAGGAAAGGTTGAAAAATTATCTCCAACTTAATCCATCCTCTTTCCAATTAAATTTTATTTTCTTTTAAGTCCTAAATTGAATACCAAAAATAGTTCCTACTTCATTTTCTTTTACTTTCTACTTTCCTAAAAACCCCCTTTTTAAATATTTAAAATAATCATAATAAAAATAAATAAATTAATAATTAAACAAGTAATAACTAATAATATTTTTTAATTTAATCCCTTTCCCCTATTTAATTCAGGTTTCCACTTTCTTAGGTCCTGAATTAAATCCTACAAATTATTTTCTACTTCTTTTCTTTCCCTTTTTATTTTACTTGAAATTTTGAAAAATTTCTCGGTTCCTTTTCGGTTTCCCTTAACTTTCATATTTTTTCTATATTCTTTTTAAGGTTTTAATTCCTAGCCCCATAACAAATCACCCTTAAATCCTCGAAATTTTAAATAAATAATTCTTTAATCCTCGAAATTTCCCGGGGTTTTACATTCTTTCCCCCTTAAGAAATTTGGTCCCCGAATTTCATCTCCTTCGTGGGGTTTTTGGTTTGTTTCCATCCCTTGGCTCAATTTCATCTATGATTTCCATCAATGTGGAAGTTTTACCGTTTTACTCTACGGTTGACCTTTCTTTCCTAGGGACTCAAGGTCTCTATCTGGTCTCTACATCTTCTTTCTGTGATAACTTGTATTCCTAGTTTCCTAGTTAATCACCCCTCCGCGAGGTGTTGACCAACAGACTCCATCTGTCGTCGTATCCTTCCCCGAGGATACCTAACTTTCCTAATTTCAATTCACTTTGTGCTACTAATTTTGCAATGGAGTGTCTGGCACGTACTACATGCCATGCTCCTATCTAGCTCTCCGAGGAGTTAACTATTGCCTTCTCTAGTGAGGCTTACCTTGACTCAATCTGCTTGTTGGACTAGCTACCTTCGTAGTGACTTCTTATATTCGTCTTGGAACACGCCAAGACACTAGTTATTTCCATAGCACACTAGGCTCTATTTCTATAAACTCTAGCTGATAAAGTACTACCCTACATCAGAGTCCCCATACTTAAGTATCCTCTACTACCAAGCAGCTACCCTTCTTCCGGTATTCCCCCGATATATTCCTTGTAAACGACTTCTTCAGAAAAGTCCGTTTACATCTTACTACACCCTTTACTCTACCTCTAGACTTACCGCCTTCACAGCATACACCCTACGTAGGTGTTTATACTTTGTGCCATCAGTGTACCAATCCCTTCCGAGGTTGTTACACTCACTACCGACTCGGTTTACCCTACTCGTGTCCTCACAAAGCTATATATCATGAAACTAGCACGACTATGTATTACACTTACCGTCTCTCCACCAAACGGTAAAGGACCTTACATTTATGACTCGTGTTTCCCTTTCTTTTCCGGACTTCTACACTTACCCTTAGTGATTTCCATAACCACTTCAGGTTACTCCCTGTCGACATCCCATGTGCGACTGACTTAGACTGTCCTCTGACTACTACTTGTAGTCATTTCTGTTTATAATGGAAACTCATCAGTCTCTTCCTTACCATGAAACTCATTACTCTGCCTCAGGCTCAATTCGGCCTTGACATCCAAAGACCTCGCTTAAAACGACTATGACTGTGGATCTATACCATCCTTAGGTTAGTCCACTTAGAGTCGCACATCCTATGCTAACTCTACTTATTGGGTTTTCGTTGGCTTTTACCCTAACTTGGCCCACTCGGAATCCTCAACTCACTTAGATCCTGTATTCTTACTTGGAATACTTGATCCGTTAACTCCACCATGAATCTTTCCGGACATGCTCTACTACCCTTGACCAAACGGGATTCGCTCCCACGATTTTGACTCTTTCCTTTTTTTACGGTGTGGCATATGTTCACGAACATTTACCGCCTCTTGGAAGTGTGTTACCCGTTGGGTTCCAATCGCCCCCAGCGGTAGCATACCTGTTTTATCATTTTGGCTTGCATTCACTCTCTTCTTTTTCATTTCGTACCTACGCGGTACTATTTCTTCGAGTATTTCTCAATGCTCATTACTCACTAAGTTCTCCTTCTCGGTTAACCGTCCTTACGGTTAATTTTCCCTTTATGGCATCCACATGGCCATTTATATGTTTGATTTATCCACTCAGTCTCCACCCATGCACAAGCTTCATACTAACGGATTTACGGTTCACCAACCTGTGGAACTAGCTTACCTAGCTATGCCCACTACAATCTGTGTACTATACATGCACTTACGGTAGTAGTTGGTTCTCCACCTCCAACTTGACTCTTATTCTATGGGGTCCTATAGGCTTCCGCTCTTACCCCTTTATGGGGCTACTTATCCCTGTCTACTTTCTCTCCCCCTCGGGCCTCCACGAGTCCCTTTGGGGTTTATTTCTCACGTTATCTCGTTCGAGAGCTATCTACTGCACTAGAATTCATTTTCTTATCTCTGGATGGTACCCGAAGGTCTACGCCCATTTCCACTTCTAGACCTGCTCCGGTCTAATGCTTTTGGGTCCATAATCGCACTATGATCCCTTAATTGGTAACTCTTAGCTTTACCTGTATACTCCCTTGGCACTTTAGTACTCTCTAGTGCTTTTCGATGTCTACATAACTTCAATCACTCCAAGCGAGTGATTTCTCAACTACATCTCCTATCCTTATACAACTTACTTGTAAAAGGACTATTGTTTGGTAGGGTATTGGTCACATGAGTTAGTTTTCTTAGGCACCCTACAGTTTTAAAAATATTAATTCTAGTTTATTTCTTAGAAAGTGACGCCTAAGGTTTTCATAAATGGTTAGGGTTTAACCAATTGGAATGACACAAATTGAGAAAGAGTTTTCATGAAAATTTGCCTTCCAATGGTTATCCCTAGTATTTTCAAGAAAAGTTTGAGGGTCTTTCAGAATCTCTCATCCGAAAAGACAAAAAAAAGATTTTTACAAAAATTTCTCATGTGATCAATATCCTATTCTTTATGCTCTTCCTTAAGCAACCCAAGAGAGTTTGGTAGGGCTTAATCCCTTCTTTGCCACCTTGTTTACTTAAGGAACTAGCAGTTCATGGATCGAGCACAGGGTTGGACTAGGCTTCGTCCCTGTGCCTTACCATTTGCTCTGTTTCTGTTTGACATATGGTCACGCTCTACACGTTTACATATGCCTCTATTTCTTAACATCTATCTCTACGGTATATGGTTCGGCCACTTTGCCCTTCCATATACCGTATCCTGGTTTTCTAGTCCGTAGACTTCTACTTCTATACTGTGGCATTCCCCACCTCTTTTTCTGTTTACTTTCTACGAAGGACAACTCACTTCCTTCAGCTATAGGATACTGCACAGTCGTGACCCATTCTCGTGGTCATCTTCTTGTCAGTCTCATACCCCCTGGCCTTGTTTATTCTTGTCTGTACACTTTCCATTTCAATCGCCCCATGGGCTTACTTTCTTTTGTACACGCCAAGTGTGTCTTTTCTTTCACTTTACAAACCATTCCTAGCCTGAACTACCATTCACTGTATATTTCTATTCTACTTGCATTCCATACTATAGTCAAACAGCTTGTGCCTATATCATAGCACACAAGGCGCTGCTAACAGATCAGAGCAGATGCATCGTTTCATTTAACACCTGCAAAACAATCACACATTGTAACACATTCCTTCCTACAATTCAACCAAATGTGTCTGTGTCTAGGTAGCATCCTACATGGATGTCGCCTTTTCCTATTATGGCGTCCTAAGGTTCCTGGGATCACTGCCACCACACCAAATGTGTCTGTGTCTAGGTAGCATCCTTCATGGATGTCTCCCTCTCTCTCTCCTTTCCTTCCCTTTCTTTCTTCTTTGCTTCTCCTTTCTTCCCCATATCCCTCTCCCTCTCTCTTTTTCCCTTTTATTTTCTTTTCCTTTTTTTTACTAATTAATATATTAAAATAATAATAAACAAAAAATCTGAAAGTAGTATAAAATAAATAAATAAATTATTAATAATAATAATACCAAAGAAAAGGTTGAAAAATTATCTCCAACTTAATCCCTCCTCCTTCCAATTAAATTTTATTTTCTTTTAAGTCCCAAATTGAATACCAAAAATAGTTCCTACTTCCTTTTCTTTCACTTTCTACATTCCTAAAAACCCCCCTTTTTAAATATTTAAAATAATCATAATAAAAATAAATTATTTAATAATTAAACAAATAATAACTAATAATATTTTTTCATTTAATCCCTTTGCCCTATTTAATTCAAGTTTCCAATTTCTTAAGTCCTGAATGAAATCCTACAAATTATTTTCTACTTCTTTTGTTTCCCTTTTTATTCTACTTAAAATTTCGGAAAATTTCTCGATTCCTTTCCGATTTCCCTTAACTTTCATACTTTTTCTATATTCTTTTTAAGGTTTTAATTCCTAGGCCCGGAATAAATCAACCTTAACTCTTCGAAGTTTTAAATAAATCATTCTTTAATCCTCGAAATTTTCTAGGGTATTACAATAATTTCTTGACCCCCACTATTTCTTAGTTTATAAGGAAATTTATTTTCATGAAATTTAGCATCGCTTGATTCAAGAATTGTTTTATTTTCTAAGTAAAAAAATCTACAAGTTATGCTATTTAAAGAATAGCCAACAAAAACACATGTGGAAGCTTGAGAACCTAACTTAGATCTTTTTAGGTCTACATGTTTTACATATGCCAAACATCCCCATACTTTTAAAAAAATTAAACTTGGTTTATAATTTTTCCATAACTCAAAGGAGTTTTATTTACTTTTTTATGAGGAACAAGATTTAGCACAAAACAAGCAGTTAATATAGCTTCACTCCAAAAATTCAAAGAAATTCCAGAATGCATCAACATAGAATTTGTCAACTTAATTAATGTTCTATTGTTACGTTCAGCTACTCCATTAGAAGCATATGAGTAAGGAGTTGTTACTTCATGAACAATTCCCAAATTCTTAATAAAATGATTCAACTCATTTGAATCATATTCACCTCCTCTATCACTATGAAAACGTTTAATTTTCTTGCCAAATTGATTTTCAACTTTTTTTAAAAATATTTTTAATTTTTCAAAAGCCTCACTTTTGTGTTTCATCAAATATACATAAGTAGATTTAGAAAATTCATCAATAAAAGTTATGAAATATCTATTTCCACCACGAGTTAAATGACCATCAAATTCACAAATATCAGCATGAATTAAATTTAATACTTCAGAATTTCTGACAACACCTAGATGAGGTCTTTGTAATTTTTGACATGCTACAAAATTCACATTTTTCAAATTTGTCATCAATATTAGGTATTAATCCTTAATTACTCATTCTTTTCAGATATTTACTATTTATGTGACATAAACGTTCATGCCAAAAATTAATAGAAGAAGTCAAATAAACAGAACTTGAATACACTTTATTCATATCAAGATTTAATTTAAACATTCCATCACAAGCATACCATTTGCCTACAAAGTTCCCACCCTTGGTAAAAACATATTGGTCAGACTCAATAGTTTGTTTAAACCCAGCTTTATTAAGTAGAAAGACAGACATGAGATTCTTTCTCATCTTAGGAGTGTAAAGAACATCCTTGAGAGTGAGAGTACGTCCAGAAGTAAAATTCAATTCTACATCTCCTTCACCCAAAATTTGAGTAGTGTGGGAGTCACCAAGCATGATGTCTCTAGTTTTTTCATAAGGTGTATAAACCTTGAAACAATCTTTATAATAATAAACATGCCTAGTGGCTCCAGAATCTACCCACCAACCATTTGATTCACAAACAATATTTATTTCAGTTATCATAGCCACTAAGGGCTCCTCAACATTGTTGGCTTGTGGTGCATTACCTTTATTACGATGTCTACAATTCTTTGCCATATGTCCTTTTTTACCCACAAACATAGCAAGAGAATTGAAACTTTTGGTTGGAATTATTTTGGGTGGAATTTCCTTTATTATTGCCATTTCTAGACTTTTTCATGTTTTACCATTGGGTTTCAATTGAGCATTTTGATTCAAATTATTACCTTGAGGCAAAGAGTCATTGGTTCCAAGAGCATTTACCTTGGGGTTAGAATTTCCATTCCCATTTTGAGTCATGAGAAGATCTTGATTCCTAGCCTCTTCGTCTACTTGGATCATTGTGGAGACTTTCTAAGCTTGTCTCCTTTTGCTTGTGACGAAGAGATTTTTGAAAATCCTTCCATGATTGGGGTAGCTTGTCAATGATCCCAGCCACGATGAGGTTGTCTTCAATTTGTATCCCTTCGGACCGCACCTTATGAGCCAACATTTTGAACTCTTGAGTTTGCTCCACCACAGACTTGTCATCTACCATTTGAAAGCGAAAGAAGCGACTTGCAGCATACTTCTTTGCGCCTGACTCCTCAGTATCATATTTTTTGTGCAAGGCCTTCCAAATCTTTTTGGCAGTTTCATATGATTTCTCATAATAATCATAAAATTCGTCAGCCAAATAATTAAGTAAATAGTAGCGACAATTATATTCATCTCGTTCCCATTTTTCTACTTTTTCAGCATGATCTTTCTTTTTAGTATCATTCATGGAATCAATAGAAGTCTTTTCTGGATTCTTTTCCACGAGAACATAAGATACTTTTAAAAGATTTAAATAAAATTAAACCTTCCTTTTCCACCTCTGGAAGTGAACACCTTTGAAGCGAAAGGGTTTGTTAAGATCACCAACTCCATTCTTATTTTCAGTTGTAGCCTCCATGATAGTGATGAATTACCTTCAACTTTTTGGGGCTACAAGCAAAAATAAGAGGAATAATAGAAATAATAGAGATAAGAGATGAATATAATTAAAAATAAATACGTGGTATTTGACCGAGGCACGGGTATCTCGTTATCTTTAAGGTAATTCACGCTCTCCACGGGTACAATTATATTCTATAACCCCGGTGTAGTGGTACCCAAGCGCGTCACCTCCAAGATGCAACAACAAAACACTCATCTTTTTTAACTCTACAACTTCTACACATAGAAGTAGACATGACTCTAGAATAACACCCACACCTTTTCTCCACGCAAAATATGACACAAGTGTTTTCTCTCAAGGCTGCTTATTTTTCTATATCCCTAAATGCCTCAACCAAGTGCCTTTTATAGGCAAAGATTGAAAAACTACAACGTTTAAAAATTGAAAGTTTCTGTTAAGAAATTGCAACGTTCACAAATTAAAATATTGCAACGTTCACAAATTAATTTCAATAAATCGGTTTGAAAACCAACATATATGAAATATTGAATGGAATACATTGAATGTTTTTAACATCTGACAGTTTCATGTTTTTATTATTTTATATTAATTTATAATAATATTCTAAGAAATATATTTTTATTCTTTTTAATAAAATAAATAAATCACGTATAATTCCTTAAATAAGTTAAAATATCTAAAATGTAATATTTAAAAATTAATACCTATTATTATCTCTTCATAATTGTGTGTGTGTGTGTGTATATATATATATATATATAATTTTCTTATCTTCTTTTCACCCATCATTTACTTATCTACTTTTTATTCTTCCCATACCTACCTCTATTTGCCTACTTTTCATTTTCCTATGCATATCTATTTACCTATTTTGATATTTCCAAAACTACATCTATTTATTAACTTTTTTATTCTCCCAATGTAATACCCCAAAATTTTCGAAGCTACAAAATTAAAATAAAAGGGAAAGAAAAGAAGTAGAAAATAATTTTTAGGATTTAATTCAGGACTTAAGAAATTGGAAACCTGAATTAAATAGGGAAAAGGGATTAAATTAAAAATGCATATTATTTATTATTTTAGTTTAATTATTAATTATTAGTTATTTTATTATTTAAATATTCATTTATTTTATTTATTTTAATTATTTATTTTAATTGGGGTTGGGGCCGTGGGTTTAATAAGTAAAAAGGAAAGGAGAAGAGTTAAAAGAAAGGAAAGAAAGAAGAGAAAGAGAGAGAGAGAGAGAACCGAGAAGAAGAAAACGAGAAAGAAAGAAGAGAGAGAGAAAGTGGAGACGTGAAGGAGGAAGAAGGGGGTTTCGTCGGGAAAGTGGCTGGAGGGAGCTAGCCAACGCCAGAAGTTACCGGAGCTCGGGTACGACATCTCCCACACCTTGCACCAATCGAATCAAGGTTGGTAACCCAAATTTCCTTCTAAACCCTCAATTTCTCCATTTTTAGGGATTTTTCGATTCACCTTCGTTTGAGTTGTTTCGAGGGTAGATTGAAACCTAGAAAGTGTTCTTGAACACTTAGTTGGGGTAGGAATCAAAATTTGAAGGGTTTGGGGTTGAAATTCTAAATATTCCTAATTTGGGGAAATTGTTTAAAATTAGGATTGAGCTTGGATTTGAGTAAATAGGCTTGGATTGGTATTATTGAAATTATATTGTTGAAATATTTGCTGAACAAGACTCATGAAGAGCTGGCTGAAGGTTACTAAGGTCGAACCTTGACGTTAACGTGCTGGGTACCTACTCGGTTTGCCCAATTAAACTTTAAGGGTGACATGAGAGTTTTAAAATTCCTCATTTCAATCTTAAACACCCGAGAATAATTCTAAATATGCTATCAAGCATCAAGAATTATTTTAGGTACCTTCTTGTTTCTCAAGGATGGAAGCTTGCGGTACAATGAAGTCCAAATTCTAAAATGGCAACTTCATTCCTTCGTAATTATTAGGAAACCTTAAGTAGGATAATTAAAAAGTATATTGAGGTTTAGTAACTCGAATCCAAGGCTCCAAAATCAATTCAAGGTGAGCGATAATTGTACGAAACCAAGTGTGAGGCACTTGAGACCCTCATAGAAGAGAGGGAAGATGGATAAGACCAAGAACTAGGTTCTTGGCAACGTCTAGGTCCATCTTTAGGAACGAGCATGTCATATGCTTATGATTTGCAAATAGTGTAAGATGTTAACCACGTGAATGCGTTTGATAGGAAACCACGATTCGTCTGGAGCAGGAGTTACTCCAGGACAAGCACAAGGATGCCGTCCAAGTGAGGGGTTTCTCATCCTTGCCCTTTAGGGTTGATGGAGGATGTGGATATGTGGTTTGCCTACTTGCTTATTTGTAAGAATTACTTAGTGGTTAACATGCTATTGTTGTTCCTAAATTGCATTATATGAAAGTACTTGTATATGTGTGTTTGATTACAGGCAAAGATGTACTGGAGGGTATCCATGATATGACATGAGATACACCAAACAGTACGAGCAAGGGGGTAAGCTATTGATTGAGTCCAAGGTTTGGTTTATACTATTTATTAAAAACTCACTAAATTGATCGCAAATAACTATTTATAAACGTCGACGTTATACGGTAATTGAACTTAGGAAAGAAATGATAGAGTTAGGTTATGATCTAAACAGTGGTTTAGGTATTAATTAAGGATAAATACGATCTCATAATTAATTAGAGAGTCATAGGGATGTTTCACATTACTAGGTAAAGTTAGTTTTGGATAGTAAGGGGTAGATGGAGTCAGAATCCCAGCTGAAAGCTCGAGAGGAGAAACAAGTCAGATAAAGTCGCCCGTGGAGGCCATTGCTCTAGCTTGTTCTAGGGCCAGTTGACTTATTTGCCCGTGGAGGCCACTGCTCTAGCTTGTTCTAGGGCCAGTTGATTTATTTACCCATGGAGGCCATTGCCCTAATTTGATAGTGGGGTCAGTTGAGGAAGTTGTCCGTTAAGGCCATTGTCCATTGTGAGATGCATGGACCAGTTCAGTGATTGATGCTGAATAGGCCATGTCCAGTGTGAGACACTTAGACTAGATTTATAGCTTTTAGTTAATATGTTTCAAGTGATTTTTTGTTTTACAAGAAGCATGATAGAAGAGCATGATCCTTAGGTTTATGTTCAATTATATGTTATATTAATATTGCCTGATCGTAATATAAAATTTGATAAACTGGATCTCTATGCGCATGTGATTGTAGGTGTTTCCCTTTCCCCAACTGTAGTGGTACTTGCCACTACGCCGAGGATGGGAAGCTCTTCACTGAGTCTGTTTGACTCACTCCTCATACTTAAATGTTTCAGATACAGGGATTGGGCAAGCATCGACGTCTGGATAGTGATACGGACATCAGACCATCCTTTACGCACTTGTTCGCGTGGGTGGACACCTTTTAGTTATTTTGATTTCTTTTTTTTGTACATATTCTAAAGTTGTAAGACGTGTGTATATATTTACAGCTTTCGATGTGTACCTACTCTAGACTTCTCGGCTTCACATGTACTTAAAGTTATGGTCCAATTTGGGAAAAACTAGGATATATGTATGAGTATATAAACAGCTGCATGTGAATACGATAGATCGTAGGTATTGAGACGTACGATCAATATGATATGGATATATATATTACGTGTGATTGCTGCATGTGAATATGATAGATCGGACGTATTGAGACGTGCGATCAATATGATAGAGATATATACTATGTTTGTTGAGATATATCTATATAATGGGTTGAAGCGGTATTGAACGAACTGTGGATTGCAGGTTAATTAGGCCACCAGTGAGGTGTGACCACTATTTTGTTGTATATATTGATTGTATAGCAGGGTAGTTATAGTTATGTTTACAGGGTAAGGCTTACGGGTTTAGAGGTAAAAATATATTCCTGAGCCGATCACGCACTCCCGAATTAGGTCGTGGCAAACTTGGTATCAGAGCCTGGTTATTCTTTAAGTCATGTGAAGTCATTGGTATAACCGAGTGTCAATTTAATCTTCATTGTGAAACCCGGGCACAACGTTGAATTAAACAGGCACTTGTGGGAGTACCCAGGATAAATTGAGTAAGCTTTTCTTTCATTCCCTCTTAATCTGTGATCGATTATGTGAATGCTTCTTAGGTGACGTTCTTGTGCAGTACAAGGATGTCGCCGAGTACTAGGTAGGCTAGGAGGGGTGGTAGAGTCCCTGCACGTATAGATGAGGAGTCGATTAGGGAGGAGAGAATGCCTCCCAGGGGCCGAGCTAGAGGCCGTGCTCGCAGTCGTGGTAGGGCATAGGGAAGAAGAGCACCTAGGCAACAATCTCCAGAGCCACAGGTTGAGACGGGTGCTCTGTCGGTGGCTGAGATGCTGACTGCGAGATTTCAAGAGTTGAGAGCTGAAATGACCCGTCAAATTCATCAGGAAGTTCGTCGTTTAGTTGTCGGCGAGGAAGAGGAGCAAGTGACATCGGCTGAACAGGGAACTGAAATGGTTGAGGAAAGGGAGGAAGAACCAAGAAGGGAGTGGCAACAAAGGGACGTGCCCCGGAGGCTGAGGGGAGTTATGAGGGAATTACCAATTTCTAAGTACTTGAAGCTGAATCTGCCTACATTCTGCGGAACTGAAACCAAGGAGGACCCTCAACACTTCCTTCGTGATGTAATCAGGATTGGGCAATTGCTGAGGTGTCCAGGAGGAGAAATGGTGGAACTTGCCTCGCTTCCATTAAGAGGCGTTGTACGAGTTTGGATTGAATCAGTACAGAAGAGATATGCAAGAAGAGTTGCTCCTATGACCTGGGAAGATTTTCAGAGTGTATTCCTGGGTCGGTTTTTGTCCGAAGGAACGAGGTATGCCAAGCGTCAACAGTTTGAGGATTTGTGGATGACGCCGAATATGTCAGTGACTGAGTTTGAGCTGCAGTTCACAGAGCTAGCCCAATATGCTCCACAATTGGTTCCCGATGAGAGGGAGTTGATCAAGAGGTTTATACACAGGTTGGTAGAGTCGTTGTTCGTAGTTCTACTACCGCAATGTGGTCAATTCGAAACTCTAGCACAGGTTGCTGATTGTGCCAGGGTAATTGAAAATAGAAAGAAGTTTGGGACATTGGCGAATCCCAAGAATAAGTTGCTGGCAGGTAATGATGGACAGGAATGAAAGAAGAAACAAAAGAGAACAGGTAGTTCTGGTGAAGTCTCAAATTATAAAGGACAAGTTAGTGGCAGTCTGTTATTACAACTACAAGTTCAGGGAAGAGTAACACCCAAGGTGGGCAGAGATTTCAAGGCAGAAATCAAGGCGGTAGCCAAAGACCGCAGTGTGGAACATGTGGGAGGTTTCATTTTGAAGAGTGCAGAGTCGCGAAGGGAGGTTGTTACAACTGTGGTCAGTTCGGGCATATGGCTAGGGAATGTCTGCAGAGGAAGAGTAATACTAGTGTCAAGAGTAATCCTACTCCGGGTAGTACTTCAATTGCAGCCCCACCAGTCAGAATTGTATCACCCCAGGTTCACTAAGTCTGTTTGACTCACTCCTCTTACTTAAATGTTTCAGATTCAAGGATCGGGCAAGCATCGACGTCCGGACAGTGATGCGGACATCAAACCATCCTTTACGCGATTGTTCTCGCGGGTGGACACCTTTTGGTTATTTTGATTTCTTTTTAGTACATATTCTAAAGTTGTAAGTGGTGTGTATATATTTACAGCTTCCCATGTGTACCTACTCTAGACTTGTCGGCTTCACATGTACTTAAAGACAAGGTCCAATTTGGCAAAAACTAGGATATATGTTTGAGTATATAAACTGCTGCATGTGAATAGGATATATCGTACGTATTGAGACGTACGATCAATATGATATGGATATATATATTACATGTGATTTATGCATTTGAATAGGAGAGATTGTACGTATTGAGACGTGCGGTCAATATGATACAGATATATACTATGTGTGTTGAGATATTTCTATATACTGGGCTGAAGCAGTATTGAGCGAACCGTGGATTGCAGGTTAATTAGGCCACCAGTGAGGTGTGCCACTATTATGTTGTATATATTGATTGTATAGCATGGTAGTTATAGTTACGTTTATAGGGTAAGCCTTACGGGTTTAGAGGTAAAAATCTATTCCCCTGCCGGTCACGCACTCCCAAATTGGGGTCATGACACCCAATGTCTTTCTCTAGTTACTTTATTATTTTTATGTTTATCTTTTTCACACTTTTTCTTTTCCTTTCTCACTCACATTTCTTCATCTTCTTCTTCTTTCTCCTCCTCTTCTTGTTTTTCATCTTCTTGCCACTATATCTTTCTCACATTATTATGTATTTTTTCTTTATCTTTCTCAAATGTTTATATATTTTTTCTTCTCTGTTCTCATTTTACCCTCACACATCATGTTTTTCTTATGTCATTCTGCTTCTTTTTCTTCTTCTCACTCCTTCTCCCTCTCATTCTTATTCTTCTTTGTAGTTTACTATTTTTTTTTGTCAATTTGATTTATAAATGATAAATTCAACATTGTTATTTGATTGGTAATGTTTATTTGATCATTTGTTCAAAAAATAATAAAGTCATCATTTTATATGTATATAATTGATCACACTAATGTTTTTTTAAACAAATTAAATAATTGCCATCTTTGTAATTTTTTCTTGGTCAATTATTGGATTAAAAAAATATAAACACATGCTCACAAAAAAAATTAGAGATATGATAATAAATAAAGGAATACATATAAATTAAAGGGTTATCTAACATGTGCCTTAGGGAACATGTTAAGGTTTAACCTCACTGGTTAATGAAATTTTTAAACATTAAAATTTATTTTTAAATTTAGTTTTTACATATTTCAAGGTTTGAAATATTTCATTGACCAATGAGGTGAAACCTTAGAGCACACATTTCTATCATTTAAGTTTGAAATAGTAAATACAAAATCTCAAAAAAAAAAGTCACGTAAATTTCATCAGCTTTCATTAGTAGGTTTTTATTTGCACACATATTTTTAGAGTTAAGACACTAAATTAGAAGAATCTGTATCTTTAAAAAATCAAATTAGCAATTCAATTTAATTTAAAATTACGCATAAGATACTTCCCACGTGGTTATTCTTCATCTAAAGTAAGGATGATCATTGGTAGAGTTTGAGTAGGGTACTAAATTTTGCGTCCTCGGACCCAGACTTAGCGAGTATCAAAGTCAATCCCCATACCCGAACCCTACGAATAGTCAAATCCCCATACTCGAACTCAGACCCATAAAACTTTTAAAATAATTTATAGCTGTTGTTTTTGGTTCAGACAATTGTTATTTGCAATTAAGGACCACATGGGGTCTTAGCCTCAGAGGACTTGTCCTTAGGTGAGGAACATAGGTGCCTATGTGCCAATGGGAAGGGATCAAAGTCCACGTAGTTCGTCATGGTGACGTCTGTAGGCTGTTAGGCAAGGTGGTTACTTGTATTGGGCCGTGTGCGGCGAAGACGTACTTAAGGTACTCTGGGCCGGCGAGACACTCTTAGGAGGTTGCCTTAAAGTATGAGAGACCTTGAGTCGAGAGTTGCTGGGAGCCCTATTGCTGAGATGCTCTGGGACGGAGATGTGTCTGCCGGTGACCGGATCTGGTGATGCGTGACGCAGAGCTCGGCATGGATGATGGATGATGATAAGAGGATATCTAAGGGTGTTGAGGAAGCTTGCCTGAATGGTTATGGGTAATGTTCTCCAGAGATACTTTGGATGTCCCGTATCTTGTTCTTGAGTCCCCCGGGTGAGGGTGTATTTATGCCAAGTGTGGGGAGGACGTGCTCGACCCACATTCTTGTGGGACGTAGGTCGTCCCACGATGCCTAGGGAGTCTCCACGTCTCGTTGAGTGGGAGACCCCGTAGAAGGACGCGGGTAATGGCCACGTGAGAGGTAAGTGAGTGGTGCCACGTATTGCCAGCGCGTGCTGCGTTAGGTCATTTCGAGCGCCCATGGACTTAAGTTCCCTGTCAGTAAGCTACTTAGAAATTTCTATTGCATTTGTAAAGAAGAGTCCATCCGCAAGTGGAGTTTGGTCATTTCGAGCTGGTCGTCCGACTTGAGAAGTTGTGTCTCTTTGTTTTAATCTGTGGGAGTGAAGACGTTTACGGGGTGGCACGCGTCCTGTTTCAAGTGGTTGACTGCTTGACTTCCTAAGCAAGTTTTCGATCCATCTCTACGGAAGGGTCATCATTGCTCAGAGGAGAATTTCCTGAAGTGCCCCTTGGGGCTGTGTGGAGGAAATTCAAAGGTCAGGGCCATTTGGTCATTCGAGGCGCTTTTATTTGATTAGGCTCGTCTGCAGTAAGTGACTGGCAGGGAGTTTTACGAAGAGCCATTTTGCTAAAGGAGCAGGCCGCACCAGACACCACGTGTCACGGTTAGATTTAATCCACTGGCCTTGAGTGCCTTGCCGCCATTTCGTCTTCATTTTGTGCGGGTTGATTTCCTAGAGCTGCCATCATTAGCCTCGATTGAGGATTTCCGAAAAGGCCCTTTGGTGTCTTTAAGCGTCTTTTGAGTTTCCAGGGGCTTTTTAGTCTTCGTGCTTCTGATTTTCGGACTATTGATCTGAGCCGCTCCTTCTTTCCATGTGTTCAGCTGAGGTGGGCGGATGCAGCTTAAGTTGGGTGCACCGGATAATTATTTTTATCCGTTGCGGGATATGAGGGGGGCGGAGATTTTCGAATCGTCAATCCTTTGAGTTCCATCCAGCGTTTAAAAATTTGTGGTTTTACCTTCTTGCTACCCTCTATTCTCCAGCCCTATTTTCTCTAATTCTTACCCCTCTCTCCTTTTTTTGCCCTCTATTTTACTGAGATTTCGCCATGGCTGGTGATAATGATAGCTTTTATCCTTTCTTATTCATTGATCTAGAGGATCTCCCTTCTTCCTCTCCTCCTCCACCTCCCCCACTCAGCCGTACTCGTGACGGTGGTCAGAGTAGGGGGAAGAAGTTTTGTCAGGATCCTTCCCCAGTGGCAGTTAATGAATCATCCACCATGGGTCCTGGTGGAGGCGAGAGGGATGCGCGGCTGTTTGTCCTGTCATCTTCTGATAGAATCCGTCAGCAAGATGATCTCCAAGGGCAAAAAAGGAGGAAAGACAGCAAGGGTGACGACGGTGATCCCCGAGGTCGGGAGAGAAAAGAGGCTTCTGCAGCGGCGGAGCCAAAAAGTAAAGAAGGAGGGTTTAAGAAACAACCTTCTGGTTTGGGACTGGGCTTGCCCTCTCAGGCTGCCCAACGGAGATCTGACCCGACGGATGCGTGGGCTGTGACTTTGGTGGAGGGTACTCTTCCTTCTGTTGTACCTGTTAGTCAATCACCTATGAAGGTGATTCTATCCACCCGCTCCACGGCTCCAAGTTCTGCTGGTGGGGCTGTCGAGCCTGCTGCCAAGAAGGCCAAACTGTTTGTCGAGGAGCTTGCTGGTGATTCTCCAGCCGTGGCTGGGGTTCCTGTAGATGAGTCCATGGCCGAGGCGTCAGCCGAAGGTGACAAGGCAGATGACGTGGCCGCGAAGGTCGGCGCCCTCTCTGACAGAGGCAATGTAGTGGTTAGTCAAATGACTGCCACAGGGGATGCAGTCCCGGGGTCGGGCGTCGACCCTTCTGAATCTGTCCAGCCGCAAGAGGTGGAGCTTTTCTTCGAGTTGGTGGCCTGGACAGGCGCTTTCCCATGGAGATGGAAGAGAGGGATGCTAAGGGGTTGGACTCCATCCCCATGGATCTTACTGTTCGGGGCTTTGGCAGAGTTGCCGAAGCGTTAGCTGACTTCCTCCAGGCTCGCATTATGTGGGAGAAACATGTGTTAAGCTTCTCCAGTTTGACGCTCTGCTGTTTTGAGTTTTCCTCTTGTTTCCTTTGTACTGACTTTTTTTCCTAGAGGAGGAAGCCCATCTCGACAGGGGCCGGCTCTCTAATCTTTTAACTACCAGGGGTCGAGCTTTGGAGGCCTCTAAGAAAAGGTTGGCGGATGTGCGAGGAATTGGAGTGCGAGGAGCAGGGACGTGAGATGAAGTCCTTGACTCATGTGGTGGCTCGTCTTAGGGCCGAAGGCGAGCATCTTTCAGGGTCCAGCTTCTGCGTTTAGAGCTGGAATAGGCCCGCGAGGAGTTGACCGTCCATCGGGAAGATGCTGATAAGTGCCGGTAGGAGTTGCACTCTCTTCACGAGGCTTTACGGAGTGCGGAGGCTCGCGCGAATGAGAACCTTGCCGGCTGGTTGGCGGCTGAAGACAAAGTCACTGATGTTGCTGATCTCCAGGGAGAGTTGCTAGCGCACAAAATGTACGGCATGCTTCTGGCGGTCGAGCAACTTGAACATCTCTGCGGGGAGAGGTTTTCGGCTGAGTGGGTGGCTTCTCTATGCCCTTCTCTGGAGCTTTTTGATGGTGAGCTTCGAGGTCGGATGGAGACCGACTCTCCATTGAATCTCCCCTATCTTCGTCAACTGGCCGACTGTCCGATGGATCATCAGGTGCTTTCCTATATCGGCGGGCGTGCTCCCGGGATTGGAGATACTTTTCAGTAGTTGGCTGAGGCGGTTCATCAGAAGCCGCTAGAAGGGGCTGGCAATGTTGAGCTAGTGGGGGCCAAGGCCATTGTAGATCTTGGGGATGCCCAAGAATAGGTTTATATAGCTTTTTGGGTGTTCACCCTTTGTAATAGGTAGATGCCTTTCCCATTTTTGATATTTAATGAGAACTTAGAGCATTACTGCCTCTCTTTTTACTTCTGGGCAAAAAGTTTGTGCGACTACAGTTTGTCTTTTCGTTGTTATCTATTTATGTCTGGGTAAAAAGATTATTTGCATGAGTACCGTGTGATCAGGATGGTTTGTATGCAATTTCTAGCATGATTTTGTGTGAACGGTCATTTTGCGTTTTCGCGCCCAAGGGGTTTTTACCGCGCTACTGGCGAATGTCAGCTTGGCCTTCGAGGCGCTTTAGCATTTTTTCAGGCGGTCGGCCCGTTGCCCATCCGTGGGAGTTGTGCGAGTACTTTGCAAGTTTAAGCCATGTCTCTTTTTGGAAAGGAATACTTTGATTAATAATAAACAAGATGGTTACATTCGAGCAGCCTCAGTCGGGCTAGCCTTAGTCAGGCTGAAGGTAAACAAAGTGGTTACATTTGAATTGCCTTGGTTAGGAAAGCCTTAGTCAGGCTAAGAATCCTAAATTTGAAACAAAGAGACGTGCGTGACTTGACCGAAAGGTGGTATGAGAGCGCAAAGTGTGTTCAGAGCTTAGGCGGAGTTTTGGTCGGGGCGGGCGGACTCCAGCTTCTTTCCTCCTTACTCTTTACCCTCGAGGGTTCCTCGCGTGATTCTCTGGGACCAAGGCAAGCGACCTTGGCGGTCTTGGTTAAGCTTGTTGCGTAGCATGCCCGCGCTAGTTTGTAGTCCGCCATGATTTCTCCAACCTCGTGGGGTGTTGGGAATTTCATTGTGAGTTGTGCGGTGGATACTACAGCTCTGAGCTTGTTTAGGGACGGTCACCCTAAGATGGCGTTGTATGCCGAGGGTGCTGAGACAATGATGAAGTCTACATCAAGGCTCGCTACTCTTGGTAAGGTGCCCATTCTTGTTCGAACTGTGATGATTCCTTTTGCGAGAACCTACGCCCCTGAGAACCCAATAAGTGTGCCGGGGAATGGCCTTATGCTAGCCTCGTTCAACCCGAGTTTTATGAAGGTGTCAAAGTAGAGGACATCTGCCGAGGATCCTTGGTTGATCAAGACTCTTTTGACCTCGTAGTTAGCGATTACTGCAATTACCACCATGGGGTCGTCGTGGACTGGTCCGTCTATGTTGGTAAGGTCGAACATGGTGGGGTCTCCTCTGGGCTCGCCTCTCTTTTTGTGCTTTGGGGCATAGTCGAGGGCGAGTATGGAGCGCTCCACCCTTTTCTGGTTTTATGGTAACGAGGAAGTCCTCTCTGCAGACTGCCTACGATGACATTAATGACTCCGTGAGTAGGTGTCTGATTGTTGGCCTCTCGTGAGTGTTCCGTGTTAGTTCTGCTCCCCTCTTTGATGTACCTGCCAAGCTGCCCTTTACGGATTAAGTCTTCGATCTGATCCTTTAGGTGGATGCATTCGTTAGTTTCGTGTCCGTAATCCTTGTGGAATTGGCAGTACTTGGACTTGTCTACCGACTTTCCCGTCTTTTGCCTTCTAATCTACGCAGGGAAGCTGAGCATGTCCAAGTGATAGATTTCCACGAGGACTCCGACTTGGGATTCATGAGCTACACTCCCCTTAACAAGTCCCACGTTGGGGTCCTTGAGGAAATCTATCACTCGGACATGCTCAGCTTCCCTCCTCAGATCAAGAGGCGAAAGACAGGGAAGCCAGTAGACAAGTCCAAATACTGCCAGTTCCACAAGGATTACGGGCACAAAACCAACGACTGCATCGACCTAAAGGATCAGATCGAAGACCTAGTCCGTAAGGAACAACTCGGCAGGTACATCAAGGGGGAAAGCAGAGCTAACGCAGAACACTCACGAGAGGCCAACGATCAGGCACCTACTCGCGGAGTCATCAATGTGATTTCTGGTGGTCTGCAGAGAGGAACTTCCTCATTACCACAGAACAAGAAAAGGGTAGAACGCTCCATACTTGCCCTCGAATATGCCCCAAAGCACAAGAAGAGGAGCGAGCCCAAAGGAAATCCCATTACGTTCGATCTCACCAACCTAGAGGGACCAGTTCTTAACGACCCCATGGTGGTAACCGCTATAATCGCCAACTATGAAGTCAAGAGAGTCTTGATCGACCAAGAATCCTCGGCCGACGTCCTCTACTTTGACACTTTCAAAAAGCTCGGGTTGAGCGAGGCTAGCATAAGGCCATTCCCCGGCACGCTCATATGGTTCTCAGAAGCCCAGGTTCCCGCAGAAGGAATCATTATCGCTCGAACAACAATGGGTACCTTACCAAAGGTCGTAAGCCTCGATGTAGACTTTATCATCGTCTTAGCACCATCGGCATACAATGCAATCTTAGGGTGACCGTCCCTAAACAAGCTCAGAGCTGTAGTGTCCACCGCACAGTTCACAATAAAATTTCCAACACCCCACGGGGTTGGAGAAATCATGGAGGACCAAAAACTAGCGCGAGCATGCTACGCATCAAGCTTAACCAAGACCGTTAAGGTCGCTCGCCTGGGTCCCCGAGAAACACGTGAGGAACCCCCTGAGGGCAAAGAGTCAGGAGGAAAGAAGCAGGAGTCCGCCCGCCCGGACCAAACCTCCGCCTAAGCTTTGAACACACTTTGCACTCTCATGCCACCTTTTTGTCAAAGTCACGTGCTTCTCTTCATTTCAATTGTAGGATTCACTTCAGCCTAACTAAGGCTGGCCTGACCTAGGCAACTCAAATGTAAACATTTTGTTTACTTTCAGCCTGACTAAGGTTAGCCCGACTGAGGCTGCACGAATGTAACCATTTTTTCTATCATTAATCGAAGTATTCCTTTCCGACAAGAGACATGACTTCAAATTGCAAAGTACTCGCACAAGTCCTACAAAAGGACAACGAGCCGACCGCCCAAAGAAATGCTAAGTGCCTCCAAAGGCCAAGCTGATATTCCCCCAGTAGCGCGGTAAAAACCCCTTGGGTGCGAAAACACAAAATGAACGTTCAACGAAGCCATACTAGCAAACCGCATACAAACCGTCTTGATCATACGGTACTCATTCAACAAGTCTTTTTACCCAGACGTAAAGAGATAACAACAAAAAGAGAAACTATACTCGCGCAAAACTTTTAGCCCAGAAGTAAAAAGAGAGGTAGTAAAAACTCTTTAGTTCTCATTAAATGTCAAAACTGAGAAGGCATCCGCCTATTACAAAGGGTAAACACCCTAAAAATACATGAACCTATTCTTGGGCAACCCTAAGATCTAGAATGGCCTTGGACCTCACAGGCTCAACGTTGCCAACCACCTCTGACGATTTCTAATAAGTCGCCTCAGCGAGCTGCTGAGAAGTAGCTCCAATCTTGAGAGCGCACCTGTTGATATGAGATAGCACCCGGTGATCCATCGGACAGTCAGCCAGCTCACGAAGATAGGCAAGATTTAACGGAGAGTCTACCTCCATCCGACCGCGAAGCTCACCATCGAAGAGCTCCAAAGAAGGATGCAGAGAAGCCACCCATTCCGCTGGAAACCTTTCCCCTCGGAGACGCTCAAGCTGCTCGGCCGCCAGAAGCATGCCATACATCCTCTGCACCAACAGCTCTTTCTGGAGATCAGCAACGTCACCGACTCTCTCTTCAGCCGCCAGCCAACCAGAAAGGTTCTCGCGATCGCGAGCCTCCACACCCCGCAAAGCTTCATAGAGAGAACGCAAGTCCTGCCGGCGCCTGTCAGCATCCTCCCGACGAATGGCCAACTCCTGGCCAGACTTCTCCAATTCCAAGCGAAGAAGCATGACCTCGGAAGGATGCTCGACTTCAACCCTAAGACGGGCCACCTTGTGAGTCAAGGACTTTCTCTCCTTCGATTGTCTGCATAAGACTTTTGTCTACTCTGAGCCGTTAACAATCTTTCCCTTATGTACTTCACCTTCTGCAAGGCATCTTGTAACAATTCTGGTCCGATTAGACTAGCCTCTCCGACCTCAAACCACCCAATCGAGGATCTGCACCTACGATCGTACAGGGCCTCGAAAGATGCCATTTGGATACTTGCTTGATAACTGTTATTGTATGAAAACTCAGCCAAAGCTAAATACCTTTCCCAGCTTCCGCCGAAATCCATAATACATGCCCGAAGCATGTCTTCCAGAATCTGAATGGTTCTTTCTGATTGCTCGTCGGTCTGTGGGTGGAACGGAGTACTCAAATCAACTCTCATTCCCAACACTTCCTGCAATGACTTCCAAAACCTGGAAGTGAACTGTGGCCCTCTATCAGATATTATGGACACTGGCACACCGTGCAATCTAACGATTTCTGTTAGATAAATCTGTGTATATTGACTCACTCCGTAACTGGTCTTAACTAGCAGAAAGTGCGCGGACTTAGTCATGCGATCCACTATCACCCAAACCGAATCAAATCCACGTTGTGATCTTGGCAACCATGTTACAAAATCCATAGTTATCCTCTCCCATTTCCACTTAGGTATTTTTATCTATTGTAACGTTTCGGCAGGCTTCTGGTGTTCAGCCTTGACTTGCTGACACACTAAACACCTGGCTACATAGTTTGTAATGTCTCTTTTCATGCCATTCCACCAATATAGCTGTTTCAGGTCATGATACCTTTTATTAGCTCCCGGATGGATTGTATAAGCTGCCCGGTGTGTTTCTTCAAGGATTCATTCCTTCAAGTTATCAACCACAGGGACACACAACCGTCCCTCCAACCGATGTATCCCGAAATCATCAATAGAGAATTGGACGTCGTCCCCCTTCTCTTTAGTTACTGTATCCTTGATTTGCTTGAGGTCGGTATCTTCATCCTTTCTAGCCTTCACTTCTTCTACCAGAGAGGATTTAGCTTGCAAATGGACTAAAAGTGAGTTAGAACTCCCACTCTCAAACTGATTCCCCGTCTATTCTAGCTCGTGCAACTCTCTGTTGAACGGTCTTCTTTCTTCACTTATATGAGCGAGACTGCCCATGGGTTTCCGGCTCAGAGCATCAGCTACCACATTAGCCTTTCCTGGATGATACAAGATCGTGCAGTCGTAGTCTTTCAACAACTCTAACCATCGATGTTGTCTCAAGTTCAAGTCGTCCTGCTCGAAAATGTATTTGAGGCTCTTGTGGTCTGTATAAATTTCACACGTCTCACCGTACAAGTAATGTCTCTATATTTTCAATGCGAACACTACAACAGCCATCTCAAAGTCGTGAGTCGGGTAATTCTTCTCAAGTTTCCTCAGTTCTCGTGATGCATACGCAATCACCTTGCCGTGCTGCATCAAGACACACCCTAACCCGATCCTCGATGCATCACAGTATACCACATACCCTCCTGTGCCTTCAGGTAATGCCAACACCAGAGCGGTAGTGAGACTGTCTTTTAGCTTCTAAAAACTCTGCTCGCACTTATCATCCCATATGAACTTCACCCCCTTCTATGTTAACTTAGTCATAGGTGCAACAACCTTAGAGAAGGCGTGCACAAATCTTCTATAGTATCCGACCAAACCCAAGAAACTGTGAATTTCAGTAACTGAGGTAGGCTGGGACCAATTCTTCACCGTTTCTACCTTACTTTGATCAACGTGGATTCCCTCTGATGATACCACGTGACCCAAAAAGGCAACTCTGTCAAGCCAGAATTCACACTTAGAGAACTTAGCATACAATTTCTCCTCTCTCAACTTCTGCAAGGCTAATCTCAAGTGTTTAGCATGTTCTTCAGAATTCTTAGAGTAGACCAAGATGTCATCAATGAAGACAATGACAAATCATTCCAGAAATGTCTTGAAGAACCTGTTCATCATATCCATGAACGCTGCAGGAGCATTAGTTAATCCGAAAGACATCACCAAGAACTCGTAATGTCCATATCGGGTCTGAAATGTGGTCTTAGGTATGTCTGATTCTCGAATCTTTAATTGGTGATACCCAGATCACAAATCAATCTTGGAAAACCGCTTCGCACCCTGCAACTGATCAAATAGGTCATCTATCCTCGGCAGTGGGTATTGATTGCGGATCGTCACCTTATTTAACTTTCGGTAATCGATACACAACCGCAAAGATCCGTCCTTCTTCTTCAAAAAAGGACCGGTGCACCCCAAGGGGAGAAGCTGGGTCTTATAAAACCTTTGTCAAGCAATTCTTGCAATTGTGTCTATAACTCCTTCAACTCTTTCGGAGCCATCCGGTAAGGTGGTGTGGAGATAGGCTGGGTGCCAAGTTGCACCTCAATTTCAAATTCAATCTCACGATCAGGCGACAACCCCAGCAATTCTTCTGGAAATACATCCAAGAACTCTCACACTACCGGTACTTGAGTCGGTGAAAGTACTGCTTTCGTGGTATCTTGAACCAAAGCCAAATACCCTTTGCATCCCTTTGCAAGTAACTTGGATGCCTTCAAAGCCGAGATCAAGCTTGTATATGGTGTAGCTCCGTCACCCCATATCACAAAAGGCTCCTCGTTTGGCATATTAAATTTCAAACATTTAGCCCTACAGTCCACAACCGCATGGCAAGACGACAACCAATTCATTCTGAGAATTACATCAAGATCAACCATAAATAACAACCGAAGGTCTACCACAGTCTCATGACCATTGACCTCCACAATGCAAGACTTGTGCACATATTCTACTTGTACCGATTCTGTGTAGAGACCAGTACTGTCTTTTTCATTCTAAACGGACTTTTGTTGAGCTTAGAGGCAAATGCATGCGACACATAGGAATGAGTGGAGCCGGAATCAAATAAGACTCGTGCTTCAAGAGACTAAACAATAAGGGTACCTGTCACAACTGCGTTTGATGCGTGAGCGTCGTGCTGAGAAAGTGCAAATACCCGTGCTTGTCCTCCACCTACGGCCCCTGGTCCTCTGCCACTAGATCCTGCACCACGACCTCTAGCTGCACCTGTACTTGCTGTCTGTGGTGCTACGGTTCTTACGGTGGGGCTGAAATAGGTGTACCCCTCGGCGTCGAATTGCTTCTCACACTTGTACCCTCTTTTCTCTTTGTACACTCTCTAGCCATATGGCCCACTTGGCCGCAGTTATAGCATCCGCTTATCAGTCTCCAATACACTCCAAAATGATACCTGCCGCAAGTTGCACACTGGGGTCTTGTTTTACCGGCATTTCCACCCCCTTTTACTCTCTGTCCCCCTTGAATATTACCTCTTGTACCTGCTTCATGGGTGGTAGTTGAGGATTGTCCTCCTGCGGACCCTGAATATCCTGCACCTCCACCTGTTGTCTTCCTCTTCTTACTTCCACCTCCTTGGTTATCACTGCCCGTAATCAACTTGACTTTGGGATCAACCATCGTCCCATACCTCTTCCTGGTTTCAATCATTCTGGCACAGTCTGCTGCATGAGCTAAAGTGTCAAACTGTCTTCTCAGGGGTAGCAAAGCAGTAAACAATGGCTTCGTGAGACGGTGTATGAATCTCTTGATCCTCGCCTCTTGATCCAGAACCAACTCAGGTGAGAACTGAGCCAATTCCGTAAAAATTAACTCATTGTCACGACCCCAAATGGAGAGTACGTGACCGGCACGGGAATAGACTTTCACCTCTAAACCCGTGAGTCTTACCCTGTAAACATAACCATAACTACCCTGCTATACAATCAATATATATATCATACTAGTGGCCACACCTCACTGGTGGACTAATTAACCCGCAATCCGCGGTTCGCTCAATAACGCTTCAACTCAACTCAGTGTATAGATATATATATCATCACTCATAAGGTAAATATTCATATCATATTGACCGTACGTCTCAATACGTACAATCTATCCTATTCACATGCAGCAAGCACACATAATATATATATATATCTCCATATCATATTGACCGTTGAAGCCAACAAGTCTAGATTGAACGTAGATCAAAAGCTATAAATATTTACAACACTTACAACTTTAAAATATGTACAACAAAAGAAATCAAAATAAGCAAAAGATGTCCACCCACGCGAACTAATGCGTAAAGGATGGCCTGATGCCCGTATCACTGTCCGGACGTCGACGTCTGCTTGATACCTGTATCTAAAACATTGAAGCAGAGGGAGTGAGTCAAACAGACTCAGTGAGAAGCTTCCCATCCTCAGCGTAGCGGAGGGTACCACTACAGTTGGGGAAAGGGAAACACCCACAATCACATGAGCATGAAAATTCAGTTTATCAAATATTATATTACGATCAGGCAATATTAATATATCATAAAATCATGGTTAAACCTTCGGATCATGCTCCTCTATCATGCTTTTCATAACACAAGCAAACATATTAAACATGTCATCATGAAAACTGTAAATCACTCACTTGACCCTAGTACCAGGCTAGGGCAATGGCCTCAACGTGTAATTTTTTTTAAATCTTTAACTGACCCTAGTGCCAGGCTAGGGCAATGGCCTCAACGGGAAAATCTTTTAGTCTTTTACTGACCCTAGTACCAGGCTACGGCAATGGCCTCAACGGGAAAATCTTTTAGTCCTTTGCTGACCCTAGTACCAAGCTAGGGCAATGGCCTCAACGGGCAAATCTGTTAACTTGTTTCTCTTCCCCAGCTTTCAGCTAGGATCCTGACTCTATCTACCCATTACTATCCTAAATTGACTTTACCTAGGTAGTGTGAACCTCCCTATGAGTCACTAATCAATTTATGATTTCTTTTTAATCCTTATATAATACCCAAACCCTTTATTAGATCATAACCTAGCTCTAAGGCCATCCCTAAGTTCAATTACCATAAAATGTCAACGTTCACTAACAACTTCTATACGATTTCTTTAATGAGTTTCTAATTAATAGGGTGAACTAAAACTTGGAATCAATCAACAACTTACCCCTTTGCTTGTACTATTCGGCGTACCTCATGTCATCACATGGATACCCTTCAGTACCTCTTTACCTATAGTCAAACACACATATACAAATACTTTCATGGATAACAGTTTAGGAACAACAATAGCATGTTAACCACTAAACAATTCTTACAAACAGGCAAGTAGACAAACCACATATCCACATCCTCAATCAACCCTGTAGGGCAAGGATGGAAAACCCCTCACCTGGACGGCTTCCTTGTGTTTTTCCAGGAGTATTTCCCGCTCCAGACGAATCGTGGTTTCCTAACAATTGCATTTATGTGGTTAACAATCTTAACTATATGCAACTCATATGCGTATGGTATGCTCGTGCCTAAAAATGCACCTAGACGTTGCAAAGAACCGAGTTCTTGGTCTTATCCGTCTTCCCTCTCTTCCATGAGAGTCTCAAGTGCTTCACACTTGGATTCGTACAATTATCACTCTCCTTGAATTGATTTTTGGAGCATTGGATTCAAGTTACTAAACCTCAATATACTTCTAAATTATCCTACTTAAGGTTTCCTAATAATTATGAAGAAATAAAGTCGCCGAATTTTATTTTGAACTTTGAAAAGTTTCTCGGGTACTACAATCTTCCCCCTTAAGAAATTCGGTCCCCAATTTTCAACTAACACCTAACCCAAGTCTTGAAATAGGTGAGGATATGCCCTGCGCATCTCCGCCTCAACTTCCCACATTGCATGCTCCCGAATGGTTTCAACATAGGACTTTCAACAATGGTACCTCCTTTGACCTCAGCTTCTTAAACTGGCGATCTAGGATTTCCACTGGCATTTCCTCATAAGTTAGACTTTCAACTAGTTGTACTTCCTGGGGTTGGATTACATGAGAGGGATTTGGCAGGTACTTGCGAAGCATACACACGTGAAACACCGGATGAACTCCTTCAAATTCCGCCGGCAATTCTAGACGGTAGGCAACATTTCCCATGCGTTCTAGAATCTCAAACGGTCTGATGTATCTTGGACTTAGCTTTCCTTTCTTGCCAAATCTCATCACACCCCTCATTGGTGAAATTTTGAAGAAAACCTGCTCACCCACAGCAAATTCTAAGTCTCTTCTTCGATTGTCAGCATACGACTTCTGCCCACTCTGCGCTGTGGCAAGACTTTCTCTAATGGACTTTATCTTGTCCAAAGCATCCTACACAAGTTCTGGACCAACCAACTTGGTTTCTCCGACCTCGAACCACCCAATCGGGGACCTGCACTTCCGACCATACAAAGCCTCGAAGGGTGTCATCTGAATACTGGATTGGTAACTATTGTTGTAGGCAAACTCCGCTAACGGCAGGTATTTCTCCCACCCTCCGCCGAAATTCATAATGCATGCCCTAAGCATGTCTTCTAAAATCTGAATAGTCCTCTCGAACTGCCCGTCCGTCTGGGTATGAAACGCTGTACTCAGATCAACACTCGTCCCTAACGCCTCCTGCAATGCTCTCCAGAATCGAGAGGTAAACTGGAGCCCCCTGTCAGAGATAATCGACACCCGTACTCCGTGTAACCTCACTATCTCTGATAGGTACCACTGGGCGTACTGACCCACTCTGTAAGTGGTCTTAACTGGCAGGAAATGTGCGGACTTGGTCATCCGGTCAACGATTACTCAAACTGAATGGAATCCCCTCTGTGATCGCGACAATCCTGACACAAAATCCATAGTGATTCTCTCACACTTCCATTTAGAAATCTCTATATGTTGAAGTGTTCCGGCGGGCTTTCGGTGTTTAGCCTTTACCTGCTGACACACTAGACATCTAGATACGTAGTCTGCAACATCTTTCTTTATACCATTCCACCAGAATAATTCTCTCAGATCCTGATACATCTTATTACTACCCGGATGGATTGTGTACGCTGTCTTGTGTGCCTCATCAAGGATTCTTTCATTCAAACCATCCACCATAGGTACACATAGTCGTGCCTCCAACCGGAGTATGCCACTATCATCTATGGAGAATCGGACGTCGTCCTTCTCTCCCATAACCATTGTATCTCTGATCTGTTTGAGGTCGGCGTCTTGATCTTGTTTGGATTTAACTTCTTCAATTAGGGCCAACATAGCTTGGATGTGGGCTAGAAACAAGTTGGAATTCCCAATTTCCAACTGAGTCCCAGATTGTTACTGGCCACAACGGTGGATATGATGAAATTAGTTCTCCGAGGAGTTAACTATTGCCTTCTCTAGTAAGGCTTGCTTTGACTCAATCTACTTTGTCCGACTAGCTACCATCGTAGTGACTTCTTATATCCGTCTTGGAACACGCCAAGATACTAGCTATTTGCATAGCACACTAGGTTCCATTTCTATAAACTCCCCTACATCAAGGTCCTCGTACCTAAGTATCCTTTACTACCAAGCAGCTACCCTTCTGCTGGTATTCCCCCGATATATTCTTTGTAAACGACTCCTCTAGAAAACTCCATTTACATTTTACTACACCCTCTTCTCTACATCTAGACTTACCACTTACATGGCATGCACCCTACGTAGGTGCTTATACTTTGTGCCATCAGTGTACCCAACCCTTCCGAGGTTATTACACTCACTACCGACTCGGTTTACCCCACTCGTGTCTCGACAAATCAAAATGCAATGACACTAGCACAACTATGTATTACACTTACCGTTTCTCCACCAAACGGTAAAGGGTCTTACATTTATGACTCGTGTTTCATTTTCTTTTCCGAACTTCTACACTTACCCTTACTGGTTTCCATAACCACATCAAGTTACTCCCTATTGACATCCCATGTCTGACTGACTTACACTCTTCTCTAACTACTACTTGTAGTCATTTATGTTTATAATGGAAACTCATCAGTCTCCTCCTTACCATCATACTCATTACTTTGCCTCAGGTTCAGTTCGGTCTTCACATCTAAAGACCTCACTTAACACAACTATGACTGTGGATCTATACCATCCTCAGGTTAGTCCACTTAGAATTGCATATCCTATGCTAACTCTACTCGTTGGGTTCCCGTTGGCTTTTACCCTTACTTGGCCCACTCGGACTCCTCAACTCACTTAGATCCTGTATTCCTACTTGGAATACTTGATCTATTAACTCCAGCATGAACCTTTCTAGACATGTTCTACTCCCCTTGACCAAGCGGGATCCGCTCCTACAGTTTGACTCTATCGTTTCTTACGGTGTGGCATATGTTCAAGAACATATACTGCCTCTGGTAAGTGTGTTGCCCGTTGGGTTCCAATCGCCCCCAACGGTAGCTTACCTGCTTTATCATTTGGCTCGCATCCCCCGATGCTTACCTGACTCCGTTCCCGTATTCACTCTCTTCTTTTCCATTTCGTACCTACGTGGTACTCTTTCTTCGAGTATTTCTCAATACACGTTACTCACTAAATTCTTCTTCTCGATTGACCGTCCTTACGTTAAAATTTCCCTTTATGGCACCCACATGGCCACTTATACGTTTGGTTTGTCCATTCAGTCTCCACCCATACACAGGCTTCAGACTAACGGATTTATGGTTCACCAACCTGTGGAACAAGCTTACCTAGCTATGTCCACTACAATCTGTGTACCATACATGCACCTACAGTAGTAGTTGGTTCTCCACCTCCAACTTGACTTTTATCCTATGGGGTCCTATAGGCTTTCGCCTTCCCCCCTCATGGGACTACTTATCCCTGTCTACTTTCTCTCCCCTCGGGCCTCCACGAGTCCCTTTGGGTTTTATATCTCACGTTATCTTGTTCGAGAGCTATCTACTGCAATAGCACTCATTTTCTTATCTCTGGACGATACCCGAAGGTCTACGCCCATTTCCACTTCTAGACCTGCTTCGTTCTAATACTTTCGGGTCCATTATCACCCTATGGCCCCTTAATTGGTAACCCTTAGGTTTACCTGTATACTCCCTTGGCACTTTAGCACTCTCTAGTGCTTTTTGATGTCTACTTAACTTTAATCACTCCAAGCGAGTGATTTCTCCACTACATCTACCATCCTTATACAGCTTACCTGTGAAAGGACTATTATTTGGTAGGGTATTGGTCACATGAGTTAGTTTTCTTAGGCATCCTGCGGGTTTTAAAATTTTATTCAAGTTTATTTATTAGAAAATGACGCCTAAGGTTTTCGTAAATGGTTAGCGTTTAACCAATTGGAATGACACAAATTGAGAAAGAGTTTTAATGAAAATTTGTCTTCCAATGGTTATCCCTAGTATTTTCAAGAAAATTTTGAGGGTCTTTCAGAATCTCTCGTCCGGCAAGACCAAAAAGATTTTTACAAAAATTTTCTCATGTGATCAATACCTATTCTTTATGCTCTTCCTTAAGCAACCCAAGAGAGTTTGGTTGGGCTTAATCCCTTCTTTCCCCCTTGTTTGCTTAAGGAACTAGCAGTTCATGGATCGAGCGCAAGGTTGGGCTAGGCTCCTTCCCTGTGCCTTACCATTCACTTTGTTTCCCGCTCGGCATATGGTCACGCTCTACACGTTTACATATGCCTCTATTTCTTAAAATCTATCTCTACGGCACACGGTTCAGCCACTTTGCCCTTCTGTATACCGTATCCTGATTTTTCTAGTCCTTAGACTTCTACTTCTATACTGTGGCATACACCACATCTTTTTTGTTTACCTTCTAGGAAGGACAACTCACTTCCTTCGGCCATAGCATACCGCACACTCGTGGCCCATTCACATGGTCCTCTCCCTATCGGTCTCATGCCTCATGGCCTCGTTTATCCTTGTCTGTAAACTTTCCATTTCAATCACCTCATGGGCTTACTTTCTTTTCTACACGCCAAGCGTGTCTTTTCTTTCAATTAAACAAACCATTCGTAGTCCAAACTACCATTCACTGCATATTCCTATTCTACTTGCATTTCATACTATAATCAAATAACTTGTGCCTACACCATAGCACACAATGCGCCGCTAACAGAGCAGACGCATCGTCTCATTTAACACCTACAAAAGAATCATATATTGTAGAGCACTCCTGCCTACAATTCAACTAAATGTGTCTGTGCCTAGGTAGCATCCTCCATGGATGTCTCCTTTCCCTATCATGGCATCCTTAGGTTCCTGGGGTCACTGCCACCCCACCTTCCTCCTTAGTTCTCATCGGCACTTGTGTACTGTACAGGTTATATGCATTGCATAGAATTTCACATACAAATTCTATGCTTAAAGCGATGACTCGAAAGAATTCATAACCTATCACAGATTAAGAAGGAATGAAAGAAAAGCTTACTCAATTTATCCTGGGTACTCCCACAAGTGCCTGTTTATTCCTACGTTGTGCCCGGGTTTCACAACGAAGGTTAAACCGACACCCGGTTATACCAATGGCTTCACATGACTTAAAGATTAACCTGGCTTTGATACCAAGTTTGTCACGACCCCAAATTTGGAGTACGTGACCGGCACGGGAATAGACTTTTACCTCTAAACCCGTAAGCCTTACCCTGTAAACATAACTATAACTACCCTGCTATACAATCAATATATATATCATACTAGTGGCCACACCTCACTGGTGGCCTAATTAACCTGCAATCTGCGGTTCGCTCAATACCACTTCAGCTCAACTCAGTGTATAGATATATATCAGCACTCATAAGGTAAATATTCATATGATATTGACCGTACATCTCAATACGTAAGATCTATCCTATTCACATGCACCAAGCACACAAAATATATATGTATATCCATATCATATTGACCGTACGCCTCAATGTGTACGATCTATCCTATTCAGATGCAAAAGTTTATATACTCATACATATATCTTAGTTTTCCCCAAACTGGACCCTGCCTTTAAATACATGTGAAGCCGACAAGTCTAGAGTGAACGTACATCAAAAGCTGTAAATATTTACAACACTTACAACTTTAAAATATGTACAACAAACGAAATCAAAATAACCAAATGATGTCCACCCACGCGAACTAATGCGTAAAGGATGGTCTGATGTTCGTATCATTGTCCGGACGTCCACGTCTACTCGATACCTGTATTTGAAACATTGAAGCAGAGGGAGTGAGTCAAACAGACTCAGTGAGAAGCTTCCCCTCCTTGGCGTAGCGGAGGGTACCACTACAGCTGGGGAAAGGGAAACACGCACAATCACATGCGCATGAAAATTCAGTTTATCAAATATTATATTACGATAAGGCAATATTAATATAACATAAAATCATGGATAAACCTTCGGATCATGCTCCTCTATCATGCTTTTCATAAACAAGCAAACATATTAAACATGTCATCATGAAAACTGTAAATCACTCAACTGACCCTAGTAACAGGCTAGGGCAATGGCCTCAACGGGCAATTTCTTTTAAATCTTTAAGTGACCCTAGTGCCAGGCTAGGGCAATGGCCTCAACGGGCAAATCTTTTAGTCTTTTACTGACCCTAGTACCAGGCTAGGGCAATGGCCTCAACGGGCAAATCTTTTAGTCTTTTACTGACCCTAGAACCAAGCTAGGGCAATGGCCTCAACAAGAAAATCTGTTAACTTGTTTCTCTTCCCAAGCTTTCAGCTGGGATCCTGACTCTATCTACCCATTACTATCCTAAATTGACTTTACCCAGGTAGTGTGAACCTCCCTATGACTCACTAATCAATTTATGAGATCTTTTTAATCCTTATATAATACCCAAACCCTTGATTAGATCATAACCTAGCTCTAAGGCACTCCCTAAGTTCAATTACCATAAAACGTCGACGTTCACTAACAACTTCTATACGATTTCTTTAAGGAGTTTCTAATTAATAGGGTGAACCAAACCTTGGACTCAATCAACAACTTACCCCTCTGCTTGTACTGTTCGGCGTACCTCATGTCATCACATGGATACCCTTCAGTACCTCTTTACCTGTAGTCAAACACACATATACAAATACTTTCATGGATAATAGTTTAGGAACAACAATATCATGTTAACCACTAAACAATTCTTACAAACAGGAAAGTAGGCAAACCACATATCCACATCCTCAATCAACCCTGTAGGGCAAGGATGGGAAACCCCTCACCTAGATGGCTTCCTTGTGTTTGTCCAGGAGTAACTCCTGCTTTAGACGAATTGTGGTTTCCTAACAATTGCATTCATGTCGTTAACAATCTTAACTATATGCAACTCATATGCGTATGGTATGCTCGTGCCTAAAAATGCACCTAGACGTCGCCAAGAACCGAGTTCTTGGTTATATCCGTCTTCCCTCTCTTCCATGAGAGTCTCAAGTGCTTCACACTTGGTTTCGTACAATTATCACTCTCCTTGAATTGATTTTGGAGCCTTGGATTCGAGTTACTAAACCTCAATATACTTTTAAATTATCCTACTTAAGGTTTCCTAATAATTACGAAGAAATAAAGTCGCCACTTTAAAATTTGGACTTTATTGTTCCGCAAGTTTCCATCCTTGAGAAACAAGAAAGTACCTAAAATAATTCTTGATGCTTGATAAAATTTTTAGAATTATTCTAGCGTGTTTAAGATTGAAAAGTAGAGGTTTGGAGCCCTCAATGTCACCCTTAAAGTGTAATTGGGCAATCCGAGCAGGGACCCGGCACGTTATCATCAAGGTTCAACCTTAGTAACCTCGGGCCAGCTCTTCACGGGTCTTGTTCAGCTAATATTTCAACAATATAATTTCAATAATACCAATCCAAGTCTATTTACTCAAATCCAAGGTCAATTCCTAATTATCAATAATTTCCCCAAATTAGGAAAAATTAGAATTTCAACCCTAAACCCTTCAAAATTCGGTTAAACCCGAGGGTATAGTCTCGATTCTTACCCCAACTAAGTGTTCAAGAACACTTCTTAGGTCTCAATCTACCCTCGAAACAATCCAATCGAAGGTGGATTGAAGAAATCCTTAAAAATGAAGAAATTGAGGGTTTCGAATAAAATTGGGGTTACCAACCTTTAATTCGATTGGTGGAAGGTATAGGAGACGTCGTACCCAAGCTCCGGTGACTTTTCCGGCGAGATCCTCCCTCTTCTCCTTCTTCCTCCTTCACATCTTCTCCCTCTCTCTCTTCTTTCATTTTCATTTTTTTTCTCTGTGTGCTCTCACGTCTCTCTCTCTCTCACCCTTCCTTTCTTCTTCTTTTCCTTTCTTTATTTCTTTTCTTTCTTTCAACCTTATACCCACGGCACCCCACTCCCTTATTTAACAAAATTAATTAAATTCAAAAATAAAATAACTAAATAATAAAAATAAAATTAATATAATAAGTAACTAATTTCTAATAATAATTATTATAATAAAGAAGAGTTTGAAAAAAATATCCCCAATTAAATCCCTCCTCTTTCCAATTAAAATTTTATTTTCTTTTATTTTCTAATATATAAAAATAATAATATTAAATAAGTAAGGCTGAAAAATAAATTCGAATTTTATCCCTTTCCCATATTTAATTCAGGTTTCCAAATTTTTAGGTCCTGAATTAAATCCTAAAAATTATTTTCGACTTCCTTTCTTTCCCTTTTATTTTATTTTGAACTTCGAAAAGTTTCTCGGGTATTACACTCATACTCCGTCACGGTCATGTTAGGCGTCATCCACAACTCCTCGAATTGCTGACGCTTTGCATCTTTAGTGCCTTCAGATAGAAGCCGACCCAGGAATTCCCTCTGAAAATCTTCCCAGGTCATCGGTGCCACCCTTCTTGAATACCTCATCTGTACGGACTCTATCCATACTCTAGCAGCTCCCCTCAGCTGGAATGAAGCTAATTCCACTAACTCATGCCCTGAGCACCTCAGCATGTGCCCAATTCTGACCACATCTCTCACAAAGTATTGCAGATCCTCTTTCTCACTAGTTCCGCAGAAAGTGGGTGGATGAAGCTGCAGAAATTTTGAAATTGGCAGCTCTGTGAGTGCTACCCGCGACTCACGAGGCACTTCCTGTGGTTGTTGTCATCCTCAGTCCTCTTCCTCAACAACCTCCATTTCCTGATTGCTCGAAACTCTCTCTTCTTCCTCGCCTACAACTAACCGGCGTACTTTCGTCTGTATTTGTCTCGTCATCTCTTCTCTTAATTCCTGAAATCCTGCCATGAGCATTTCTGCCACAAAAGGTGCACCTGTCTCTGCTTGAGGTTCCGGTGAATGTCTCCTCTCTTCCACTCTCACTTGTGCTCTCCCTCGACCTCGAGCACGACCTCTACCTCAGCCTCGGGTGGGCATTCCCTGAACTGATTCTCGATCAATTTCAGCAGGAGTTCTCCCTCCACCCATAGTCTGTCTCGTGATCGGTGGCATCCCTATACTGCACAAGGACCACACCTAATGAGTACACGTATATCAATGATATTTCATATCAAAGAGAGTACAAAGAAAGGGCTTACTCAATTTCTTGGGTACTCCCACAAGTGCCTTTTTACTCCCACGTTGTGCCCGGGTTCACAACGAGGCATAAACCGACACGCGGTCATACCTATGGCTTCATACAGTTTAAATTAAACCAGGCTCTGATACCAAGTTTGTCACGACTCCCTATCAGACGTCCGTGACCGGCATGGGAGGTAGAATTTCTCCTATCTCGTAAGCCTCTAATCCCTGATTGGCATTTTCACATGTTTATAACTACCCATTTCTAATACAAACAATATATAATATTTATGGCCATCCATATCCGGTGACTTAAGTAACGTGCAATCCACGGCTCGCTCAATGCCCCTTCAGTCTATATATATATACACATATTCACTCACACGTACATATAGTATACATACTGATCACGCGCTTCAGGGCGGTGATCTATCCTATTCACATGCAGAAATCCTGTATACAGTCATACATATATTCAATCACATGCTTGCATATAGTTTACATATGGATCACACGTCTCAATGCGTGTGATCTATCCTATTCACATGCAGAAGCTATATTTTCATACAATCAGGTATTCAGCCACACATACATATAATTTACATATTGATCACACGCCTCAATACGTGTGATCTATCCTATTCATATGCGGAAGCCATATTTATATATACACATGATATATACTATATCATAGCCTATGTTCACATCACCAAGACCTAACTTTAATCTGTATGAAGTCGACAATGCTAGAATTCAAGTATGATATACATATACACAGCAGATGTAAACGTACAAACGCTACGCCCAAAAAGGATTTATATATATACATCACAACACATGTACATAACCAAAATAACTACCGACGCGGACAAAGCGTGCGGTCTTCAGAGTTGTCCGCCTCCTTGAGAAGAAGTGAATGCGTGCCAGACTCCTGAACCTCCTGTATCTAAAATATTTAAATAAAAGGAGTGAGTTGAACAGACTTAGTGAGAAGCTCCCCCATCCCTGACTTAGCAGCAGGTACCACTACAGCTGGGGAAAGGGAGCAACCACAACCTCATACGCATGAAACGGATTTATATTGTGACCTTGAACGTGATCAGGCAATCAGTGTATCATGTTCACAATTAAAATCCTAATTCATGCTCCTAACATATTTATTAATCCGCATGTAAACCAATCATAAACATATATCATATGGTTCCATAATTAGTACATACTTATACACGTAGGTATTCAATTTCTGTCTCCCGCCTTATGCTGAGAGAAATACTGGCCCGAAGGCAATGTCTTGTTCGAACCTAGTTGATCACACTAGCAACTTTCTGACTCCAAGACACGCTTAGAGTAAAAGCCGGAAACTTGTCTGACCTCAATTTAAACCAAGGTAATGGCCACTATGTGGCATACTTACTGACGTCATAATCTTGTCTGTCCGATCAGGATGACCGACTCGATCTACCCGGACAAACTAAACAAACTCAACTATCATATTTAACCTTGAAAGACGCCCTATTTGTAACGAACTGAATATCATACGGGTTCTTTAGTTAGACCTAGATTTCCCCCGTTTCAATTAAGCAACACTCTCACTCACATTTAACAACCTAGGTTCATTTTCCTCAATGTCCCATATGGTCAAAACCTTTGCACGATGATCAACTTAAATGGGTTTCTAATATTAATGAATCCTCACATATGAAATTTTGACTCAATCCTACCCCCGGTATCATATAAGGCTCGGTGAGCCACAGTATCGCATATTCACTTGAGAATGAACATATAAACATATAAATAGTTTGCACGTCAACTTGCACAAAATAGAGGAAAGCACATTTCCACGTAGTCATCCAACCCTGTGAGGCAGGGATGGGAGAGCCCCTCACCTCGTTGGCCCTCCTGATCAGCCCTCGGAGTGCCAGAAGCTCCAATCACTCTGTGGTGCCCTATACACATTATATTTAAGAAATTTAGAACGCGTAACTAAACATCTACCATGCACGTGTCATGCTAATGCTTATGCACCCTCTAGCTATTTTCCAAGAACTAATTGTTTAGTTCGTTACATCGTCTTATTTGCTCTTTATGACAGTCCAGAATGCCCCATATTCGACTTTCACACTTTCGAGCCATTTAGAACCTCTAATTGCTTAGGTTAGAGATTTCCACTTGTCTAAATTTCCCTTCATGTGTTCATATGGGTATTTAACTAATAAAAGAATTAAATTCACGGTTCAAAAGAGGCTCTAGCTTACTCATTCCACCGTCTCCCGTATTCGCCGATTAAAAGTTTAATTACTACCTCTTTAATTATATATAAAAATATAATTGGGTATAAAATAGAGCCTTGGAACCAATTTAGCAGGTCTTAGGTGTCCCCCACGGACTAGACCAAGGTGTCCAACCCACCGCATAGCTCCTTATTGTACGGTGGCTTAGTACTTCACCTCTTTTTCACCGGATTGGGTTTCGGTTGAGACGGTAAATACTCGGGCTTTATTCCCTTGTCTATTTCCAGCAATTAAAACACCTATACTACTCCAATCCAAGCCTATACATGCATTCAACTAGCAATAATTCAATTTATAGGAATTTTCTAATTAAATTTTCGTAATTTCCATACCCGGTCAAATCCTACGGTTTAACCCTGGAATGCCCCGATTGGAAGTATTTGAAGAATTTCTAAAATAACCAAAATTGGAGAAATTGGGATTTTGAAGGATTTGGGCTTCCACACCTTGATTCATTCGGATGGGGAGCTTAATGGGTGGTGAAGATTAAGTCCGGTGGCCTTCACCGGCAGCAGAACGTGTTTTCCGGCGAGAATCCGGCCCAACCCGCCGTGCACCGTTGGTCCTCTTGCTTCCCGTGAGTTTCTCGGTTTGGTGCTTCTGCCTCTGTCCAGTTCTCTTTTTCTTTTCTTTTTTTATAATGTGTGTGTGTGTGTGCTTTAATGAATTGGGTGGGGGTCACGATTTCCCCCCCCCCCAATTATTTTAATACATATTATTTTTTTTATTATTTGTGTGTGTTTTAATTAAAAGGGGAGGGGGTCACGGTCCCCCCCCCCCAACATATTTTATTATGTATATATTATATATATTTTATTTATTTATTTATTTTATTAGAAAAACTTATTTACTTGTCATATCCTCTTTTTCCCTCATGTTTTTTAATCCTCTTTTCTTTTAGGTCCTAGAAAAATTATAAATATTCCCTATTACTTTCTTCTTTATTCTATTTTTAACCCTATAATTCTTTAATTTAATTTATTTTTCTTTCTGAAAGAAAAATAAATTTAATAATAATGAAAATAATTAAATCTAAAAATCTCGGATATTACACTAATGATTATAATAAAAATTATGATATTTGTGATGATCTCTGCTAATTAATAAATCTTTACATAAATATATTTCAGTTTATCATTCCTGATGTACATATGGCCCAATCGAATTCATGGTCGATATGGGTGATACTTTTTTTAAAATCAATTTATACATTTGAAATATCTGTGAACTGTATGGATCATTGCGAAGCTTCTTTATATATGATATAGCTGCAAGTATATTCTCATCACATAATAGCAACGATGATACAAAATTATTTGTGAAAACTTTTAAAAGTCAAAAGCACTTTTTTTTATATAAATTTGCCAGAGATGCACAAATTATTTTTGAATTACTAAAAAAAATTAATTTTCAATTCAGTTTCTCAAATTCAAACAAAGTACTTGTCCATGGTTATTTTTTTTATGGAGAAAATGCTTATATTTTTTTTATAACATAATTTAAAAATTGTGTTGTTTGTCCGTGTTTAGTTCATGAAATGAATGATTTTTAATTATAGCATAATACACTTTTTCATATTTAATCAAAAATAAAAATTAGAGCTTCTTTTTCTAGTTATTAGTAGAAGCTAAAAAATAAATATTTTTAGATGAAAATACCCTTAAAAAAATTTTATATGTTCAATTATACTGTGATGAAATAGCATATATAAGATCATATGATGATGTTCTTTGTATTTTTTTAATTACAAAAGACAAATGACAATCAAATTTTTTAATTATTTTTTATTGAAATAACATTTATAGATATTAATCAATAAAAAATAATCACATATAATAATATTTCATGAATAGAATTAATAATTTTAGTTAACATTTTAATAAATTATATTGTCATTGTTTAACAAAACTAACAAAATAAAGCACCCTCCAATTATATTGTCGTTGTTTTTTTTTGGTGAATAACCAGGCAGTATTCCCCAGCCGGTAGCTAGAAACTAATCGTCCTGAGACGTAGAACATACGACCTGGTTTGAACCCAAGACATCATGCTTAAGAGACCCAGCCATATACCAACTGTGCCGGACCTTGGTTGTTATATTGTCATTGTTTAATGGATAACCAAATAGCAAAATCATAATGAAACCTTAATTTTATCCTAATAAAAGCACAATGTTATATATACATCTTATTTTCACAATAATGAATTGTGATCAAATAATTAATATAACTATAACCGTGCAAACATGTGAATAGAAAATTTTAAATACTATTTATCGAGAAAATTAATTATACATGATATCCTCTGTTTTTAAGATAATTTTGAGTATTGATTTGAAACAACAACAAATCAACTCTCAACCAACCCAAAATTAAATATGAAATAAATTAATCTGTATTTTTTCTTCTTATTATGGTCTCTCAATATCTCATACAATCATACTGTTGAATGTATCATCTATTCACACTCACTATAATACCCAAAAATTTTTGGAGCTAGAAAATAAAATAAAAAGAGAAGGAAAAGAAGTAGGAAATAATTTTTGGGATTAATTCAGGACTTAAAAAAAATTGGAATCTTGAATTTAATAGGAAAAAAGGGGATTTAATTAAAAATGTACATTAGATATTATTTATTTAACTATTAATTAGATTATTTTTAATTATATTTATTTATTAGTTATTTATTTAATTATTTAATATTATTGTTGGGGGTACCTTGGGGTTTAAATAAGCAAAAGGAAAGGAGGAGAATTAAAAAGAAAGGGAAGAGAGAAGAGAAAGGAGAGAGAAGGGAGAAACAGAAAGAAGAGAGAGACAGAGGGTGGAGCCGAGAAGAAGAAGAAGAGAGAGGGGGTTCACCGGCAATTCGACGAAAACTCGCCGGAGAGAGCGGTCCGGCGCCGGCCACGACCACCGGAGGTTGACTCCGACGTCTTCCATGCCTCCCACCGATCGAATCAAGGTTGGTAACCCCAATTTTATTCTAAACCCTCAATTTTTCCATTTTTAGGGATTTCTTCGATTCACCTTCGATTGAGTTGTTTCGAGGGTAGATTGAGACCTAGAAAGTGTTCTTGAACACTTAGTTGGCGTCGGAATCAAGATTATATTCTCGGAATTGCCCAAATTCGAATTTGGAAGGATTTGGGGTTGAAATTCTAATTTTTCCTAAATTGGGGAAAATTGTTGATAATTAGAATTGAGCTTGAATTTGAGTAAATAGGCTTGGATTGGTACTACTGAAATTACATTGTTGGAATATTAGTTGAACAAGACCTGTGAAGAGCTGGCCGGAGGTTACTAAGGCTAGACCTTGGCATTCACATGTCGGGTCCCTGGTCGGTTTGCCCATATATGCTTTAAGGGTGACGTTGAGAGTTCTAAACCTCCTCTCTTCGATCTTAAATACCCAAGAATAATTCTAAATATGCTATCAAGCATCAAGAATTATTTTAGGTACCTTCTTGTTTCTCAAAGATGGAAACTTGTGGAACAATGAAGTCCAAATTCTAAAATGGTAATTTTATTCCATCATAATTCTTATGAAGCCTTAAGTAGGATGAATTAGAGGTGTATTGAGGTTTAGAAACTAGATTTCTTAGAACCCGAGTAAGAACACAAGTTGAATCAAAATGCTTAGACCTCCCTAAAATTAGGATTTCCATCCAACCAAGCTATATAAGCTTCCTTAGATGCGAATACAAGTTAGATAGAGGTCTAATACTCAAATCCAAGTATGTGAAACACTCAAGTAGTGTATTATATGCGAATAAGTCAAGTGTCCGAGGAAGGATACGCATAAGTCGGGATAGAGAAGTCCAATAAGACCAAGAGCTTGACTCTGTGGCAACCATGGACTACATGTGAGAGTAATGGAGAGATAAATAACAAGTTAAGCTAAGTAATAACCTTAATTAAGTAAATGTTGTTCTTATAGGAACAAAGGCACGCAAAAGAGCGCAACAGGAACTCCGAGGATACTAAAGTTACAGGAGAGGATTGCATGGAAGGTTGGCCAAGGTGAGGGCTCTTTCATCTCTGCTCCTAGGGTTGTATGCTTATGTGGATTACATGAGTATGTATATTCTCTGCTTGTCTAATATGTGTTAGCTAGAGGTATAGAATGCTAATAGAATAAAAGAACTAAAAAATAGGTTGTGGAAAGTAGCTTGGTTAGGAAGGCATAAGAGTAGAGTGTAATTGTTTGCTATGATTGGTGTGTTACAAATCCAACTCATATACTCCGGAGGCATGATGAGTATTTTATTAAATCTTTCCCACAACGGTGGCAAGAGTCCTTGTACGGAAGGACTAAGCTTTTATTTTGAAAACTCATCACGACGGTGACTTAGATCATAATCATGCAAAAGGAGTTATTGGTGGGTTTCGGATTTAGTTATGCTAGCGATGTGAGACATCGACTAGAAACGTCAGATGGCAATTGACACCTCAGTTTTATAATCACCATGACGATGGTGATTGCCCGATCGTGGCAATAGGGTCAGAAAGGATTTATAATGCTATGACGATAACTTGAGGTTTAGAGAGTGCATTTGGACGGGTATATGAGTTATATCTTATTGAGGATACTTGTCCATATTAACAAGGAGAGGAATTGTTGATCCTTCGGGAAAGATACAAAGAATCCTATTAATATGTGAGACTAAGGTAAGGAGACACGGGAGGAACCCACAGGTTAATCGTGAGCCTGACCTTGTAGAAGAGAAATCACCCTGTTGAGTTGGTCTAGGGTGTGTCAGTGGCCATGCTTTAAGACGTCGTGTCGTGCCCGCCATTGTGGCCTAGTTGGGTAATGGACGAGTGGGCTCAAGCTAAGATATTATCGCGGTTATTGCCCCGCAACGAGGGGTCAGGATGTGCCACTTGGTGGCTATGGATCAGTTTTTTGATAGATAGAGGTTGATTGTGTTTGATTAATAGAATTGTCACGAGGTGACCAGTGCCCAAGTGAATGGGTTAAGTATATTTTTCCACGTGTTGGCCAGCAACCCGAGTGCACGGGTTCGAAGTAGAAAAGCCACGTAGTGGCTAGTAGACACTCTAGAGTGGGGGAAATTAAGTACATTTATGCAATTGAATCTGTGTGTATGTACAAATTGTGTGTGTTTTCTTGTAACTGCTGATTGTGTAGCGTACGGACGACGTATAGGATTACGTCAGCACAACATCTTGTTTGATTCAAACATGCTGAACTTGAGAAGACCGGTAAGTAAACGCCGGCATTATATTACATGTTTACTTGTTGATTGATGACGTGGGATAAACTGCTGCACACTTGAATCTGTTAAATGCATGTGAGTGGTTGGGTGAAATATTTGTTCTTGTGTGGTCACCAAGAATGTATGTTATTTAACAATAACCAGTTGTTTTTGCATGTGGTTGTGTATGACTCCCATTCCCAATGCTATGGTACCCGAATTGCGCCGGGGATGGGAGAGTCCTCACTGAGTCGTGTGGTTAAGACTCACACCTCATTTTTACTACACAGAGACAGGTTAAGTACAGGTGGAACAAGTCTCGGTGGGTCGAGGGACAAGCAAAACTTTCCAAGACCCACAACTTGTTCATGTGGGTGAATAAATTGAAATTGTAATTTAATTTACTTTATCATTGTATCATAAAGTAAAGGGTAGACGTACCCAATTAGATTGTATCACTTAATCTAGAACAGTCAGCTTCACACACCTTAAAGATCAGGATTAGTTATGTCGCGATAGTGAAAACTTGTTTCCAAAATATACATATACATATATCTATTGCATGTGAATAGGATAGACAACATCTTCAGATACGTAGCCAGTACACATGTTATATATATATTATGTGTGTTTTCCTATATCTATATCTTGAAGCGGCACTAGCCGTGGATTTGCTTGCCTAGGATAGGCCACCATTTCAGTGTAGTCATGGTATTATAATGCATGTGAATGTATTTTCAATAATAGATATTCTGTCAATCAGGTGATGAGGCTTACAGGCAGAGGGGTATTCCCTGTGTCTGTGCTGGTCCCGGTCCTCTAAACGGGGGTCATGACAAACTTGGTATCAGAACCAATGAGAACCTTTCGGTCGTTCCCTAGCTGTTCCTTGCGCTGCGTTGTAGAGCGCTTGCGTCGGTCGTGGCTGTGGGGGCGTTCAAGTCGGTTATCCTGTAGTGTATCATGTAGACAAGATAAAATTTACGGGTTTCTGAGTGTTAGGTGTATACTCCTACTTCCCGAAAAAGGAATGTCGTTTAGCGGCAGAGTGCACAAGGCATTGTGGTCTGAGGAAAACTGTGGTGGGCGCCACTGTAACTGTCGTTTTTGGTTCAGACAATTGTTATTTGCAATTAAGGACCGCAATGGGTCTTAACCTTAGGGGACTTGTCCTTAGGTGATGCACCTAGTTTCCTACGTACCCTTCGGAAGGGATCAAAGTCCACGTAGTTCCTCATGGTAATGTCTATAGGAGCCGTTAGGCAAGGTAGTTACCTGTGTGGGGCCGTTGCGGCTAAGACGTGCTTAAGGTACTCCGGGCGGGCGAGCCGCTCTTATGAGGTTGCCTTAATGGGAAAGAGTTTTGGTCTCTCAAAGCTGCTGGAAGCCCTATCGATGGGATGCTTCGGGGACGGAGATGAGCTTGCCGGTGGTGGGACCTAACGTAGCCTACGGCAGAGCTCGGGATATGTGAAAGGTGTGCGTAAGGCGTCTGAAGGTGCTTAGGAGGCCTGCTAGGATCACTAATAGTAATGCTCTCTAGAAGTATTTGAGATGTCTTGAATCTAGTGCTATAGTCCTTGAACTTGCGTATCCACAGTCCTTGAACTTTGCCTGTCTCCAGTACCCCAGTTGATGATCTATTTATACTGAGTGTGCGGAGGAAGTGCTCGACCCACGATCTCGTGGGACGTGGGTCGTCCCATGATGCCTAGGGAGTTTCCACGTCTTGTTGAGTGGGTGTCCTCGTAGGGTGACGTGGGCAAGGGCCCCGTAAGTAGCAAATAAGTGGTGCCATGTGCTGCTAGTGTGTGCTGCCGCTAGGCTTCTGGAAGCTTAGTGCCACGTGTGCCAAGGTGGAATATTCCGTAGTTACACCTACCTTGTATATAATAGTGAGTTTTTTAGAAATCCTATTGCAACGTGACATGTGGCGAGTTCATGTAAGAATACATGAACCCGAGCCCATATGATCATCACTCAAAGATAAATGGATAGGAAGTAGGGAGGATGATGAAAAGAATATGAGAATTAAGGATATTATGATACCCGTTCCCCATGATAAATATTTTCTCCGTTTTTGGCCCTAGCTCTAGCTGGGTAAGACATTTAGTACTCGTTCTCAGACCCTCATAATACTTAAAATCTCATACTCGACCATAGACTCGAGAAATTTCTACATTCATCACAAGTGCAAAATCATATTATTATTATTATTCAAATTTTAAAATACAATCAAATCTCACAAATATTTAGCAAATAGACAATAAAAGTCTCAAAAAAATTTAACAAAGCAAACTTAAGGAAATTTAATTATTTAAAATCCAATACGTAATAGTTTTTCTAACTACAGAATATTCCCCCTGGGACACGTGGCACTAGCCTCCTAGAAGGGCTGCATTAACCCACACCAGTGACAAATGACACCACTCATTCACCTCTTACGTGGTTGATACCCACGTCTCCCCTCTTAAGCTCCCGCCAAAGGACGTGGGAAGCCTTCGAGCGTCGTGGGACGACCCACGTTGAGCAAGAACGTGAGTTGACCACGTCCTCTTACACACTTAGTATAAAAGGCCCTCACTCGATTATGAATGATAGGTGCCAACCAATCCAATTTATTCAATCCAATCCATTTATTAATATTTTAATTTTATAATATACATACACTTTTTAATATTTTATTTGTTTTGTTATCTTTTTATTTCTTTGTTCTTTTTTATTGGTTAATATATGTTTGCAATATAATGTTTGTTGTATATTTGTAGTTAATATGAATCAAATTGGAAGCATTACTTTTGTAAATTTTCTGAATTGAAAAGTAATAAATTTTAATATAGTTGAATTTCAGTATTGGATTGTGTAACTACGGAATATTCCCCTGAGACACGTGGCACTAGCCTTCTAGAAGGGCTGCAGGAACCCACACCAGTGACACGTGGCACCACTCATTCACCTCTTAGGTGGCCGGTACCCACGTCTCCCCTTTTAAGCTCCCGCCCAAGGACGTGGGAAGCCTTTGAGCGTTGTGGCGACGTGGGTCGACCACGTCCTTTTACACAAATAGTATAAAAGACCCTCACTCGGGGGACTCAAAGGGACAGACCTGGAAAAATACAGAAGCAAGATTTAACCTTCCAAGTACGATACATCCCCTCGTTAATCCTAGAGCTTGGTTCTCCGCATCCCAAGCTCTACCAACAACCAGCATATCTCCACCCCAGAGATCTCCATTAGCAAAGCTTCTAACAGCTCAGAGAGACCCTTGCTCTCTCCTAATCGAAGGCAACCTCCAACAAGTGGCTCGCCTGCCCGGATTACCTTGCACAAGTCCTAGCCGCACACGGCCATCCACAGGTAATCACCTCGCCTCTTGGCTCTTATGGACGTATCCATTGCGAACTACGTGGACTTTGATCCCCTCACAAGGGTACGTAGGCACCTAGGTTCTCACCTAAGGACAACTCCCCCAAGGTTACGACCCCTTGAGGTTCTTATTCTACACCATGAATTGTCTGAACCAAAAATTACAGTTACATTGGCGCACATTGCGGTCTTTCTCAGACCGCAATGCCTTGAACACTCTGCTACTAAACGGCAATTCTTTTTCGGGGACTAGAAGTATCTGCCTAACACTCAGAAACCCATATCCTAAATTTTATCCACAGGAAAAATCTGGAAATGAGCGACGTGCTCCAAGGCACAACACAAGGAACTGGCAGGGAACGATTGAAGTCACCACAACAGAAGCAGGTGGCTCAAACATGACCCAACCATAGAACGCCTCGATGGCACAATTGACTATCACAGAGACCGTTGTCCAAACGCCAGCAACCAGGCAAGAAGCATGCCCCCCTCATCCCTATGGCATGCCGCATAACCCTTGCCCTCCAGCTAGCAACAAAGAGCTAACAGAACTAGTGAGGACCTCGCGTGAGATGAAGGTAGTTCGACTCGAGGCAGAGATAGCATCCATACATCAACAACAGTGTTAAGAGGATAGAAACCGCCCTCAAGCAAATACGGGCATCCAAATACCGGTAGCACCATACAACGCACCTGCGGGCCCTTCCAATGGCCCTACCGGCCTACCCGCAATACAGATCGGGACCCTACCAATGGAATTCGCACGGCTATCAATGACAGCACCAAGCCCCCCCCCCCCCCCCCCGCCATCAATCCTACCTGGGCTAACGATGGTGGCCAGAAAAGCAATACGCTCGCCCACGGATTAGCCACGACCAGCGGTACTGAACTACCGGCCAGGGTCTTACCTCCATATGCCTTGGGCAGGAGCCTACAACCCATACGCCCCCTACGGCATGTCCACTCACTCAGGACAGTGTCGTTGGCCCAGCTTCAACTTCCAAGGGAAAGGGAGGCACCCTTTCACCCAGCAAGTCATGAACGGACAATGGCCCATGGGTTTCAAAATGCCCTTCCATATAGAACCTTATGGTGGAGAGACTGATCCACAGGACCACATCAACACTTTCAACTCAGCTATGTCGATACTCGGCATGACAGACGGCCAGCACTGCCGAATCTTCTCCTCGACCTTGAAGGAAGCAGCACTTAGATGGTTTTCACTACCACCCACGAACTCGATCCACAGCTTTGAGCAGTTGGCACAAAAGTTTCTTACCCATTTCACCAGTAGTAAAGAATAATAGAAGAACGAGGATTCCTTCATTGGCTTCCACTAGAAAAAAGGGGAAACCTTACAAGCCTTCTTAGCTCGCTTCACTAAGCTCTCGCTCTAAGTCAGGGGCCTCCAAGACGCTTTGCAATCTTTGTCAACAAACAAGGCCTCTGATGCTCACAGTTCTAAGAGAAGCTCAATAGATGCCTTGTCTCTACCCTGCAGGAGCTAATGGATAGAGCAGAATGGTTCATCCAGGAGGAGAACGCCCAAATTAACAAGGATAAAATGAGGAAATTCCTAATAAGAATGACTGACCTGGAGCGTTTCGAGAAAAAGAAGGATAAGGCTGTGACGAACAACCAAAGTCCCAAAGAAAAAAACAACAGAAATTGCTAGCCGCCACGACCTCGAACACCTCTAAAAGGACGATTCACCAACTACACTCCCCTCAACAAATCACATGTCGGGGTCCTTGATGAAATTTATCATTCAAACATGCTCAATTTCCCCCTACAGATGAAGAGGTGGAAGACTGGGAAACCAGTGGATAAATCCAAGTATTGCCAATTCCACAAGGACTATGGGCATGAGACTAATGACTGTATCCACTTGAAAGATCAGCTCGAGGATCTAATCTGCAAAGGACTGTTGGGCAGGTACATTAAGGAGGAAGGTAGAGCCAATACGGAACACCCGAGAGACAACGAAGACTAAGCACCTACCCGCGGGGTCATCAGCGTCATCGCAGGTGGATTACAGAAGGGAACCACCACACAACCTCAAAACAAGAAAAGGGTAGAACGCTTTATACTCGCCCTCGACTATGTCCCAAGACATAGGAAAAGAGGAGAACTAAAAGGAGACCCCATCACGTTCAATCTCACGAACCTCGAAGGGCCGGTTCATGACGACCCAATGGTAGTGACCGCGATCATTGCCAACAACAAAGGCAAGCGAGTCCTAATAGACCAGGGATCCTCAGCAGATGTCCTCTATTTCGACACTTTTAAGAAGCTCGGGTTAAACGAGGCTAACATGAAGCCCTTCCCTGGCACGCTCATAGGGTTCTTCAGAGCTCAAGTTCCTGCAGAAGGAATCATATCAGCCCGCACAACTATGGTCACTTTACCGAAGGTAGCGAGCCTTGACGTGGATTTCATCATCGTCTCAGCACCTTTGGCGTACAATGCCATCCTCGGACGACTGTCCCTAAACAAACACAAAGCTATATTGTCCACCGCACAGCTTACTATGAAATTCCTGATACCACACGGGGTCGGAGTGATCATGGCGGACCTGAAACTAGCACGAGCCTGCTACGCGACAAACTTAACCAAGACCATCAAGGTCGCTCGCCCAAGTCCCAAGGAATCACACGAGGAACCCTCCAAGGACAAAGAGTCAGGATGAAGTCCCCAAGAGTCCGTCCGCCCGGACAAAGCCTTCGTCTAAACTCTGAACAAACTTTGCACGCCCAAAATACCTCTCGGTTAATTTTCACATATCTTCGTTTATTTCAAGTTAGGAATTACTCTTTTCAGCCTGACTAAGGCTATTCGAATGTAATCATTTTGTTTACCATTAATCGAAACTTTCCTTTTGAAAAAGACATGGCCTATACCGAAAATATCTGTAGAGTCAATTCGCAAAAAGTCCCAAGGAAGGGCATAGGGCCGACCGCCCGACGAAAATGCTTAAGAACCACCAATGCCAAGCTATGATTCCCCTGACGCGCTGCTAAAAAGCCTCTCGGGCGCGAAAACACGAAACGAGCATTCACATAAAAACACGCTAGCGAAAATATACGACCGTCTTGATCAAACGGTACTCATGCAGAAATATTTTTACCCAGAACTAGAAAGACAACCAAATCAAAAACATTGTACTCACGCAAAACCATTTTGCCTAGAAGTAAAAAGAGAGACAGTTCAAACAATAACATTGATTCTCATTAATGCAACAAAAGTGGAAGGCGTCCGCCTATTACAAAGAACAAAAACCCCACAGAAACCAACTCTTGGGCATTCCCAAGATCCATACTAGCTGCGGCCTCCACAGGCTCGACATTGCTAGCCTCTCCAGACGGCCTCCTCTGAACAGCTTCGGCCAACTACTGAGATGTAGCTCCAATCTCCGGAGCACGCCTACCCACAATGGAGAGAACTCGATGGTCCAGCGGGCGATCAGCCAAATGGGAAAGATAGTCTAAGTTCAAGGGAGGATCAGTCCCTAGCCGGCCTCGGATCTCACCATCAAGAAACTCCAAAGAAGGATGCAGGGAAGCCACCCACTCAGCAAGGAACCTCTCCCCACGAATACGCTCGAGTTACTCGACCGCCAGGAACATCCCATACATTATCTACGCCAGCATCTCTCCTTGATGGTTAGCAATGTCGACCACCTTGCTCTCGGCTTCCAGCTAGCCTGCAAGATTCTCACTGGCACGAGCCTTAGCATTCTTCAAAGCCTAACGCAGAGAGTGCAATTCATGCCAGCGCTTCTTCGTGTCCTCCCGACGGATGGCAAGCTCCTTGTGAGTCTTCTCCAACTCCGATTGCAGAAGCTTAACCTCGGAAGGCTGAGCACTCTCAGCTTTGAGGCGAGCCACCTCATGAGTCAAGGACCTTATCTCACGAACCTGGTCCTCACACTCCATCTCCTTCGCAGACAGCGATCCGCTCACATCGTCCAAACTCTTTTGAGTGGCCTCTAAAACTAAACCTCTAGAGGTCAAGAATCCGAGAAGTTGGTCTCGGTGAAGACGGACGTCATGCTGCACGAAACAAAAAATGTCAGCAACCCAAAAGAAAAAAAAAACCCTAAGCCAAAAACGAATAAGGGAGAGAACACTTACCACTTGCTTCTCCCACACAATTCCAGCCTGATCAAAGACGGCCAATGCCTTGGAAACACTGCTAATGGCACGAATAGCAATATTAAGGGGATTGTCTCCATCCCCCTAGCAGCTCTCTCGCCCATGTCCACAAGAAAGCACCTGCCCAAAGCTACATGGTCAAAAGGAGGTTCCCCCTCCGGAAGCTCGACAGGCTCAAATGGGTCAACATCTGACCCTAAAGAAAAATCCGTCGTGGCGGTCACTTAAGTCACCACTACATTCCCTCCACCAACAAGGGTCCCGGCTTCTTTAGCCGCTTCACCAACTCCGGCTCCTCCAGTTGGAGCCTCAGCCATTGTCTCATCTACAGTGGCCCTCTGCTCCGCAGAAGGGTCACTCACAGGTTTCTCGACCGCTTGCTAAATCTGAGCTTTCTTGCTCGCAGGCTCACTAGTACCTCCAACAGAATCCGGAGTCACGGAGCGAGACAAGAAAACCACCTTCATAGGTGATTGACGAACAGGCACAGGAGGACGAAAAGTACCCTTCACCGAAACCACCGCCCAAGCATCCACCGTATCTAATTTTTGCTGAGAAACCTGAGACGAAGGCGTCGAACCCACGCCAGATGGCTTCTTGAACCCCTCTTCTTTATTCTTGGGGTCCCCTTCAATTACAACCTCCCTCTTATCTCTCCCCTTGGAACCTCCGCCGTCTCCTCTCCCATCTTTCCTCCTCATTTTCCCTTTGAGATCCTCTTGTCGACACACCTTGTCAGGAGAAGACGGAGTATACCTTCGGACATCTTTTCCACTACCACTGTACATTCCGGTAGAAGCTCCGGAGATTCTTCCTCGACCAGGGAAAAGGTCCTGCCCAGACTTCTTCCCCTTACTCTGGCTGCTATCCCGAGTATGGCTAAGAGGAGGGGGAGGAGGGGATAGATCCCCCAGATTAGTGAAGTCGAAAGGAAAAAGACTATTGTCATCACCAGCCATGATGAAGCTCTACAAAGGAGAATGAGAAATTTCATAGAGAAGAAAGGTGCGAGAACCAGAGAGAATGCTCTGATGAAACAGAGAAAAATGAAACGGGATAAATCGTTGAAGACCAAGAAGGTAAAACAACAAACTTCCAAATGCAGGATATTTATAAGAAGCGCAAAGGCGCGTCGATTCAAAAAATCTTCGCCTCCCTTAAATCTCTCAACGGATAAATCATTATCATGTGCATTCAACATAGGCTGCAACCGCCAGTCCCAACCGAGCACTTGAAAAGAAAGAGCGGCCTAGATTCATCAATCGAAAATGGGAGGAATAAAGACTGGAAAGTCCTCGAGAACCCAAGAGTCACTCGAAGAGACCAAAGGGCCTTTAGGGAAAATCCATAACCAAGGCTAATGATGACAATCCTCGAAAATGCACCTGCATTAAATGAACAGAAATGGCTGTAAGTCACCCGAAGCTATGAAAACCAGTCAGGCCATGACACGTGGTGGCAACAACAGCCTGCTTCTCCAAAAGGCAGCTCCTCACAAAGTCACCTCTGGCCATAGCCAGCAAACGAGCCTGTTTAGGGAAAGACGTTTCGAATGTCCAAAATAACCCTGACCTTTGGGTTTCCTCCGCGCTCCCCCAGAGGACATCCTCGAAAATTCCTCTTTATATAATGATGACTTCTCATCGGAAAGACACGTACGTTCTTGCAGAGATGGCTCAAGAAAACTTGCTGGGGAAGCCAAGCAGTCAGCCACCCAGATCAAGACATGTGGCATCCCAGACATCCTTGCTCTTTCAAAGGAAACCAAGAAGAGACACAAGAAACTCCTTCAAACCGACCAAGATGGCCAGACCAACTTGCGGACGAGCTCGTTTGGCCAAAGACAGCTAGTGGGAAATTTTCCTTAAGTAGCTTGCTCAAAGAAACTTAAGTCCACGGGCGCGCGACACCCGTAGACTTGGGGGACTTATGTAACAACGAAATTTTCCCTTGGGACACGTGGCAGTAACCTTCTAGAAGGGATGCACGAACCCACACCAGTGACACGTGGCACCACTCATTCACCTCCTACGTGGTCGGTACCCACGTGTCCCCGCTTAAGATCCCGCCGAAGGATGTGGGAATCCTTCGAGCGTCGTGGGACGACCCTTGTCGAGCAGGAACATGGGTCGACCACGTCCTTTTACACACTTAGTATAAAAGGCCCTCACTCGGCGACTGAAGGGGACAGGCCTGAAAAAACAAAGAAGCAAGACTAAACCTTGCAAGTGCGATACACCCCCTCGTTAATCCTAGAGCTTGGTTCTTCGCATCCCAAGCTCTACCATTAACCAGCATATCTTCGCCCCAAAGATCTCCATTAGTAAAGCTTCTAGCAGCTCAGAGAGACCCTTGCTCTCTCCCAATCTAAGGCAACCTCCAATGAGTGGATCGCCCGCCTGGACTAACTTACACACGTCCTAGCCGCACACGGCCATCCATAGGTAATCATCTCGCCTCACGGCTCCTATGGATGTATCCATTGTGAACTACGTGGACTTTGATCCCCTCATAAGGGTACGTAGGCACCTAGGTTCTCACCTAAGGACAAGTCTCCCAAGGTTACGACCCCTTGCGGTCCTTATTCTACACCATGAATTGTTTGAACCAAAAATGACAGTTAGAGATTGTAATAAATATTAGTATTTAGTTTGTATTATTCGGTTTGAATTTTGTTTGTATGTGAGACCATAAGTGTCACGACCCCCACCCGAAGGCTTGTGACCGACACAGACAGAGGGCCTAACCATGAGTCTGGTAGCCTTAATACCTATTTCATTTAACTATCATTCCCATTCGCGTACACGCATTATCAATATATATGGCGCACATCTCCTGTGTGGCCTATCTTACACCTGCAATCCACAGCCAAGTGCTGCTTCAGTTTATATGCATACTCAAATACACATAATATTTATCCATCATATACATTGCCACACACTCCGGTGCGTGACATATCCTATTCACATGCAAATTCGTATACATAATAAAAATAAGTCCCCCAAAATAATCATGTCTTTAAGTATGTGGAGCTGACAAGTCTAGAGTATAACAACCACAAAGTGCAATCAATTCATTACAATATCCAAAATAAAATTAAAGCCACCCACGGAACAGAATGTGAGTACTAGAAAAGCGTCGCCTTCACTGAGCCGACGTTGAAGCCTGACCGGTACCTGTATCTAAAAAAGTAAACCACTAGAGCGTCAGTCAACGACTCAGTGAGTGACTCTCCCATCCTAGGCGTAGTAGCGGGTACCACTACGACCGGGAAGGGGGGAAACCACATTCACATATGCATGCACTTCAATTCATCTTTTATAATTATATAATTGTTCTCAAGCAATAGAACATGTACAAACTCTACTTTAATCGTACCACAACATACATTAATCATGCATACTGACATGCGTGTATCGAGAAACACCAAACATAGATTAACATCCAAGTGAGGTTCACCCGCCAAACTTACATACCTTTGCTTACCTTGTTGCCGCTGTGATGTGTCGGTCCTCCCTATCTATCCTGATGCACTATAAGACTTAACCCATTGTCATGGTCGGTTGGATTTGAAATATAATAATTTAAAAACAAGGTTTCCTCAATGCCACGTCAGGACAACAATCGATGTCATGACCTTTTTAAGAAAATATCTTTGTCTTGACGTCACGTGAGGATACCGGCCATCGTCATGGCATGTTCGAAGAAAAGGGAAATCTAGTCATAGTGCATACCAAGGACATTGAGGGTTTACACTAGTGTTGATTACCTATACGCTCGATATCTTACGTCGATACTCATAGGCACACGACCCATTCCGGGACCGTCTCCACAGAATGTTGTGTTCGTTGGCGCACCCCGGCACCAACCCGTCGAGGTGTCCATCTACATCGGCACTTTCCAGACCATCATCTCGGGAAGCCCGCTTGGTTCAATCCGGACCAACTCAACGGATTAACCAACTAGTAATGGTGGCATACTCTGACCCGGCACAACAGAGTATCCACAAGTATATATATACATGAAGGCAATTTCGATCCTTACCTGAAGAAATGCCAACATGAAGGCACTTTCTGAACCTGACCTGATGGAAAGCCCCAGCCCTTGGTACCATACATGTTATTGCAATAATTCTCGGGTCAAGCACATATGTGTGTGGAATTCTTCATTGTCACCCATATGTACTTGATCCACCATATTTCCACTTTAACAATCACAAACAATTCATTGTGCAAAATTCCAGCAATCGCCAATATAATGTCAGAGTATTACTAGCAAGCATAAAATTAAATATTTACAAACATTCACGTATAAACAAGCCCACAAATCAAGGTTATCATACAACCCTTGGGGGTTAGATGGAAGAGTCCCTCACCTTGGCCGCTTTACGTAGTAACCCTTGAGCACTCTTGTCTCCAAGGAAGTACTTGAGTCCTAACAAATAGATCCAAACCAATTAAACTACTTATCTACACATGTGTGTAGCTAATTTTCCTTGAACTCCATATTAACCAATTTTCCACTTCTACACATTTCAATGCCTAAATTCCACTACCTAAGCTCTGGTCACCATTTTGGAGTTTTTCTCTAGCTTTAACACAATGAAATGTATAAACAATTAAATTCATTCAATTGGTTACTGTACAAGCCCCAGCAATAGAAAATCAATCAATTATGGAAAATTCTTACCATCACAAAAGGGTTCATATATCACTAACCCAACCATTGGGCATCATCCAAATCATTTAGAATATCCAAACAAATGATTCAAAGTTTATAAATATCATCAAGTTCAAGAAAATTCCCCAATTCCATAAATTTCCTCAAATTTCATAGGTCATAAACCCTATAGTACAAAACTTCATGGAACTCATTATTTGGGTGATTCTTATACTCAAGAATGAACCTAAGGTGGAATACTATTATTGGACAACTCATTCTTAACAAGAAAATCATGATTCAAGTGGTGGAAACAAGTTTTTGGGAACTCACCTTGTAAAAGTCCGAAAATGGAGGTTTGGAAGAGTAACCCAAGCTCTTTGATGTTCCAAAAGAATAGAGAAACTTGAGGGAATCTTAGATTGATGTGGGAACAAGAATTAAGTGAGGGCGGAGGCTTGAGATTGGAAAAGATGAACAATGTGGTGAAGAGAAGGAAAAGAAAATGGAAGGTGCAGCACCAAAAAAATGTAGAAGCAGAGCAAGCAAATCGTGGGTTCATATGGGTAAGGGATTTTTAAGGGCAATTTGGTATTTGACACTTTTTTAGGGTATGGTAAAATAGAGTTTTGATTGGATTTTCTTAACTATATTTATTTGTAGGTAAGAATGGGAAAATGTTGAAATTTTTGGTTAATCATAAGCCAATTAAAAATATCCGTCATTGAGTGTCTTGCAGATGAAAATTTCCCACCCATTATAATTTTCATTTTCGAAAAACTCTCAAATTTAAACTATAAGCTTTGAATAATTTGTATGACCACTTTTAAAGAAAATTATAATTTTTCTACCTAAGTTTCATATTTATTTTAATTTCTTAAATTCTCAACTCTAAAACTATTAAAACCTTAATTATATCCCAAAAATTTTATTTCACTCTAAAAAGTTTATTTTTACTTTTATTTTAGCCAAAAAGCTTAACTTCAATTTCACAATTTTATCAATTTCATATTATCCCATCAATTCCTATTTAATTTTATTTATCTATATGTATGCACAAAATTATTATTTATTCATATTGTTCATTTATTTATTTATTTTTTCCTTACATTCCAACTCCAAATGATGACCATGCTAAGTCTTACTATACACAATTGACCTGATTCTAAAAATACCCATCGGGTATTACAACTGCCCTTCTTCTTCTCCAGCCACTCCAACCACCACCTCTCTTTTTCTCCACCCATCCAAACCACCATGATTCAAACCCCCACCGCTAGACCTCCATCCTTTCTCTTCCTCACATTTCGAACCACCACCCCTCTCATCCTCCACCTCAGCCCCCACTCAATCTTTCCCACCATCCACAACCTCTCTCTCTCTCTCAAACCCAAAAACCCCCAACCCCCTCTCTTTCTCGGCCATACCCAGCCCATCAATTCCCAACCATACCCCCCATCCTCTTCCTTTGTGGGTGCCTTGAAGGTATTTGGGTGACAAGCAATTTTTTTGAGCATTTCTCATTGCATTTTACAATTTCTCTCAAACAAGGTATGAGACTCTTACTCTTCCTCACTTTATTTTTTTATATTACTGAGACATGCTTCTGCTTCATATTCACTGATTCTAGGGTTGTTTTGATGTGCATATTCTTGATGAAATTGGCCTTCTATGTTCTTGGAATTTATTATTGCTGAATATGTTGGATTTTTCCTTGCATTTTATGGACTTGAGCTTAACAAATTAGAATGTGCAATGGTTGGCTTGATTGAACAAGAATGAAAGAAAAACAAATTGAATCCTCATTGTTAAGTAATAGGTCTGACTAATAGCGTTGCGTTGAATTGTTGCTAGAGGGTTGATTTCTACAGGATGGTTACCCTTATGATTGGTCAGTGTTGTAATAAACCATCATTTACATGAGTATTGAAGCTCATATATTGCTCTCTTTAATGATGGATGGTGTGTGGTTAGTTGATAAAGAACTGTGAAAGGAACCCCATAATTTTTTTAACTATGAAGTCTACAACTTGGAATAGAGTCCTCTAATGTGTGTCAATTAAATACCATGTGGGCTGACATATTTTGTTGTGTCTATTGAATTAATTGTTATCAATTGAAGCTGTGAACTTTATGCAAACTTTACGTTAAACGCTTAAGTTTGAGGGTGGTAACATTACTTGCCTTATAGATTTTGAGCTGCACCTGAAGTACTGTCTGTTAGTCTCTTGCAGGACAAGGCCCCACCAAAGACAGCTGTCGGTCCTTTGAAGAGCAAGGCCAGATTTGATGACACACGCTTTGCTTCCGCCATAGCTAAAAACTGGTACAACCGCCTTTTCTCTCAATCGACCACAGGAATACAAGAGCGGCAGTTGGAATTAGATCTTGAGGGTGACCCTGATAGAAGCATGATTGATACGGTTGATGTGCTTAATTGGGCAGACTTCATCAAAATGCCTACCACTGTAGGGATGTTATCCGTTGTCCAAGAATTTTCTGCTAATTTTGCTAACAAGGATGCTGACGAGAGGGTGTTTGTTCGGGGAAAGAGAGTCCCTATTACTCGTGAAATCATCAGAGACTTTTATAAGCTTCCGAACACACATGCAGATATTGATTGTGCCTATGCTGCACTCATGAAACACCCAAAGGAAGAGTTAAATTATGATAAAATTGGAGACAACTTGAGGCGGACAGCGGAGTTTGGCTCCAACTCTTGGCTGAAAGATTCTAAAGCGCAATACAACAATTTGCTTCTGTCAAATTTGAGTGTGATAGCCCAAGCTTGGTTATACTTCATCTCCTGCAGATTATTGCTAGTCTCACAGCGCACTGAGGTGACAAAGACAGAGCTCTATAGATAAACTATCTCGCCACAAAACAACCCATTGACGCAGCACAAATAATCATGAATCAGCTGAAGGCATTGGCCAACAGGAAATTACCCAATGATGAGAAGACCCCCAGTGCACCCACTTTGGTGTTCCCAAGATTAATTACTGCCTTATGTAAGCGATCAGAAGTGGTGATGCCTCAAACTGAGATACCTTTGAAAATCCATTCATCTATCTCCCCCGCGCGATTGGCAAGATTTGGGAGACGAGATGGGGAGAGCACATGCCCATCTGTTACCACGACATCTTCAGCAACCTATCGGGATCCCTTCGTGAGAGAGCTCTTTGAGCGACAAGAACAATACCACCGGTCCCAGATGGCTACCATTGACCACAACCACTAATTTTTAGTGGGCGAGCTGGACACTTTGATAAGACATGGAGCGTACCACCAGGAATGTATAGAGGTTCTTCAGCATAACATCCTAGCACTGACACGTCACAGAGATGGCATTGATCCTAACCCCTCTAGCCGACCACTCTCGCCACCCCTGGGAGGACTACGTTGAGCCAATCGGCGGCCACAATTGCTGTAGTCTTCCCTTCTTTTTTCTTATCATCTACTGCCCTTTTGTTTTTTAATTAATGCCTGTTATTTTGTCTAAATGTCGTGATTGAACACACTAGTTTACATCAAGTGTGTAATGGATAACTGTAATAACTGAATTTACATGCTGCCTGAAATATGATAATACTTGTGGATCTGATTAACTTGGCTTAATAGTAGCTGTGTTTCTTTATCTATGTGTATCAGGTATTTCAGTTATAGATGAACTCGGGACTGCATGAGCAGCCCTCATCCCCTGCCCCGTTGATTTTTCTATGCTTTTTTTGATCATTGAGGACAATGTTCCTTTATAAGTTTGAGGGTGGGGGGAAAATGGTCTTCCCACAGCCCAAATTTTTGATTTTGCAAAGTCTGAGGTAACATCTTTCTTGAGCTTAATTCATAACCAGTGATTTATTTTTGTGGTGGTAGTGGTTGGCTAAAGCCTAATGATGAGTATTGATCATATTATCTAATGCAGGGTTAACTCAAAACTGTTATTTATGTCTAGTAAGGATTAGGTCATTGAGTAACTATTATTTTGCTGTTTACTTCTGGAAAATGTTAAGCACTTGATAGCTTAGAATAATATGAATGTTTGGATTTGAGGAATGACTAACATGATCCGGGTGTATAATTGTTTCAACACTAGGACTCTAGAACTCTCCCTCTATATTGTCGAGGCTAAATCCTAGGTGTAAAGAAATTATAGACATGATTTAGGCACTTCTTTTCGCGTTTGGGCCTTTCGAGCCGACCTGAATGCATTTTATCCTTAGCACCTTATTTTGAGCCTAATAGAAAAACCATGATGAAGTTTTAAATAACCTACATGAGCCTACCTGTCTAGCCCGAAAAACAATAATATACCCTTCAAGAGGTTAGTTGAGCACATGTCAAGCTAAAGGAGTAAGGAAAAGTGATGAAAAGCACAATCAAAGGTTGTGTGATAAAAAAATGATGAAAAGAAAGAGTGCCAAAAAGGCAATTCAAAAATGAAAAATAAATAAAAATAAAAGTTGTGTCAGAAGCATGAGAAAATAAAGAAAAAGAAAAAAATGAAAAACTCCTTGTGGCAATTTGTGCTATCAATTGGCTAACTCTTGATTTTGAATTATATATCCTATCCCTTCAATTGTTAGCTCACCACCTTGGCCACGTTACAAGCTTAAAAGACCTAATGATCTTGAGTTCTCTGTGATGCCTACATTAGTGTAGATGGGGTAGAAAGGTGAGCATATGAAGTAACTAAGGTTGAAACCTTATATACAATTTGGGACAAGTAAGTCCAACTAATAATTCAAGCTGGAGTTGAATGCTAACTATCTGCATACACACACTCTAGGAGTAAGACAGGAAATTTGAACTTATTCCTTGAACTATGAACTGTTGGATGCACATTTCATTTTTCTTATCAACCCTATTAATAGATGTGATCTCTGAGGACAAAAATTGTTAGCTAGGCACAGTTGCCACACTGAATCTTTCACTGGTCTAATTTAACCTTGGTTTCATTCTATTTTGCCCGAGGACAAGCAAAAGCTTAAGTTTGAGGGTGTGATAACTCTACGAAAATAGAGTTATTTAGGCTCACTTCCCATTGATTTGCGATGCTAATCTGTGACTAGAATGCATTCTGGACTAGTTTTGGTATGATTTCAGGTGCTCGTATGTCAAGTCATGTTTCGATAGGATTTTAATGAATTTAGATCTTGTTTTGATAAGTTTAAAGGGTATTTAACAAATTTTTCAGAGGCTTAGAAAGGCTTAATTTTGTCGTTCAGGGCCTAAAGGTGCAAAGGAGTTATTTCAGAACACCATGGAAGACTCGGGAAGCAAGTTAAAATCAAGAAAAGGGGCAAAAGGACTAAACTGCAAAAAAAATGTAAATTCTGGCCCTACAAAGCCAGATTGGGCGCTCTAGCGCCCAACTACTGCCTAAAAGAGGACATGTGGCAATTTTTGATGGAGAGCGGGCGCGAGAGCGCCGCGTCGCAGGGTCATTTACGGAAATTCGCGTTTTTCACTAGCTTAATAGGGTTTGTCTGCGCAAATTCACAATTTCTATGCCGTAATTCAAGTCTTAAGGTGAAGCTCTGCTAGGGTTCAAGGGAAACAAGCTCGTGGAGAAATTTTGGTGGTTCGGGATCGAGAAAGGAGTTGAGTTTAGCTTGGAAACGGAGTTTTTACTCTTCTTCTTCTCTATTCTTTCTGAATTTACTGATTTTACTTCTAGAATTGTGATATCTACTATGACAATGCTAGGCTAGACTCTTCTATCCTAGGGTTATGGTGTTCTAGCATGGATACTATGTTTGTTTGACAATATTTTATGGTTTAATTCAATGTATTTGGTACTTAATCAAATTATGCTTAAACTCTGATTGTTTGGCCAACACTTAGGGTAAATTGGAGAATTTAGGTGACCTTGAAAGAGGCATATTGATTTAGTCCTAGAATTGAATACCGTTAGATCTAGGTTAATTAATCGGATAATTGCTTAGATTCGCCTGAAGGATAGACATATACCTGAAGGCCTAACGGAGTCGAATTTAGCTTGATCGAATAATGCAACTCTATATTTGATTTTCTACATAGACATATGAGAATGTTAGTATTGATTTAGGGCTTGTATAGGATCGACAGACCATACAATGATATTAGGGACAAAGATTAATATCGGTATATTGAATTCGATTGTTGAAAATAACCAAACATAATTGAAGTGTTAGGATTAACCATAACCTTAGGAGTGCTTAAGACTTGGTTAAACTCATTTTCATTCATTTGATCTCACTTTAATTCTATTTTTAATTCTGTTTAACAAACTTCAAAAGCCCCTTGGTTATTTTAAACTCGTTTTCTCAACATTTTGGTTTTTTAAAAAGCACTAGAAATCTTCCAATCTTACAAATTTGTGTTAAGTGAATGTAGGAAAATATATTCTTATACTAATTTGATTGCGCTCGATACGCATCAAAGATCATGAGAAAGAGAAGATAGGAATATGAATAGGAATTTTTTTAATAGGCATAATAGCAATGGTAGTTATTAAAAAACTAACTTTCTACTTTTTAATTTATTGTTTTAAATTAATAAAATATATATATATATATATATATATATATATATATATATATATATATATATATATATTGTAACTGTTGTTTTTGGTTCAGACAATTGTAATTTGCAATTGAGGATCGCAAGGGGTCGTAACCTTGGGGGACTTGTCCTTAGGTGAGGAACCTGGGTGCCTACGTACCTTTAGAAAGGGATCAAAGTCCACGTAGTACGTCATGGTGACGTATATAAGAGCCGTTAGGCTAGGTGGTTACCTGTATCAGGCCGTGTGCGGCTAAGATGTGCGTAAGGTATTCCGAGTGGGCGAGCCGCTCGGGGGAGGTTGCCTTAGAGTATGAGAGAGCTTGAGTCTCTGAGAGCTGTTAGGAGCTCTGTGGGTGGAATACTCCGGGATGGAGATGCATCTGCCGGTGGCAGGACCTGACGGTGCTATGGGCAGAGCTTGGGATGTGCGATGTGGATTGGGCAAGAGGATATCTGAGGGTGCTCAGAAGGTTTGCGTAAAAGATTATAGGTGAAGCTCTTCCAGTGTTCAGATTCTAATCCTTAAGTCCCTCAGGTGAGGGTCCTGTCCCGGTGTCCTCCGATAAAGCCCGCCGGCAAGAGGATCTCAAAAGGGAAAAAAGGTGGAAAGATGGAAGGGCAGACGGTGGTGGTTCCCGGGAAAGGGAGAGATGGGAGGTTGCCACGATGGTGGAGCCAAAAAGCAAAGAAGCAGGGTTCATGAAACAACCTTCTGGTGCGGGGTCGTGGTTGTCGTCCCAAGTTGCGCAATGGAGATCTGAACTGGCGGGCGGTCGGGATGTGACTCTGGTGGAGGGTACATTACCTCCCTTGCCTATTCGTCAATAGCCTATGAAGGGGATTCTATCGACTTGCCCTTCAGCTCCTAGTTCTGCTGGTGGAGCTGATGAACCTGTCGCGAAGAAGGCCAGACGGTCAGTCGAGGAATCCGCTGATGATTCTGTTGGGGCTCGGGTTCCTGCAGATGAGACCATGGCTGAGATGCCAGCCGAAGGTGCCAAGGCTGATGATGTGAACGTGGAGGCCGAGACCCTCTCTGATAGAGGGAATGTAGTGGTGAGTCAAATGACTGCCACGAGGGATGTTGTCCCGGGGTTGAACGTCAGCCCTTTTGAACCTGTTGAGCCGTTGGAGGAAGAGCTTTCTTTCGAGCTGGTGGCCTTGGGTAGGCGCTTTCCAGTGGACATGGGAGAGAGGAATGCGAGGGGTTTGGACACCACCCCCATGAATCTTGCTGCTCGGCGCTTCGGCAGAGTTACCAAAGCGTTAGCTGACTTCCATTAAGCTGGCGTTGCATGGGAGAAATGAGTGGTAAGTTTCCCCGTTCTGATGCCCTGCTGTTTTGGGTTTTTCTTCTTTTTTGTTTCTTGCGCGCTAACTTTTTGTTTTTCTGTAGGATCAAGCCCGTCTTGATAGGGACCGGTTTTCCGAAATATTGACCACCAGGGGCTTGGCTCTGGAGCCCTCTAAGAAAAAGTTGGAGGATGCGCGGGGGCGATTACCTGTAAAAGGAGTCGGAGTGCGAGGACCAGGGACGTGAGATAAAGTCCTTGACTCACGAGGTGGCCCGTCTTAGGGCCAAAGGCACGCAGCTTTCTGAGGTCAAGCTCTTGCGCTAAGAATTGGAGACGACTCGCAAGGAGCTTGCTGTCCGTCGGGAAGATGTCGAGAAGTGCCGGCAGCAGTTGCACTCTCTTCGCGTGGCTTTGAAGGGTGCTGAGGCTCCCACTAGTGATAATCTTGCAGGCTGGCTGAAGGCTGAGGGCAAGGTTGCTGATATTGCTAATCTCCAGGGAGAGTTTTTGGCGTAGAGAATTTATGGCATGCTTCTGGCGGTCGAGCAACTTGAGCATCTCCATGGAGAGAGGTTCCCAACTGAACGGGTAGCTTTTCTACACCCTTCTCTTGAGCTTTTTGATGGTGAGCTCCGAGGTCAGATGGAGACTAACTCTCCATTGAATCTCGCCTATCTTCGTCAGTTGGCCGACCGTCTGATGGATCATCAAGTGCTTTCTTATATCGGCGGGCGTGCTCCTCAGATTAGAAAGGGGTCAAAGTCCACGTAGTTCGTCATGGTAACGTCTATTGGAGCCGTTAAGCTAGGTGGTTACCTGTATCAGGCCGTGTGCGGCTAAGACGTGCGTAAGGTACTCTGGGTGGGTGAGCCACTCGTGGGAGGTTGTCGTAGAGTATGAGAGAGCTTGAGCCACTGAAAGCTGTTAGGAGCTCTATGGCTGGAATACTCCGGGACGGAGAAGCGTCTACCAGTGGCAGGACCTGACGGTGCTATGGGCAGAGCTTGGGATGTGCAATGTGGATTGGGCAAGAGGATGTCTGAGGGTGCTGAGAATGTTTGCCTAAATGGTTATAGGTGAAGCTCTTCCAGTGTTCGGATTCTGATCCTTAAGTTCCCCGGGAGAGGGTCCTTTTATACAAAATGCGGGGAGGACGTGCTCGACTAACGTTCTTGCGGGATGTGGTTCGTGCACGACGCTCAAGGGGTCTCCCACGAATCTTGGATGGGTGCCCTCGTGCAGAGACGTGGGCAACGACCATGTAAGAGGCAGATGAGTGGTGCCACGTGTCGTTAGCGTACGCTGTTACTAAGCTTCTGGAAGCTTAGTGCCACGTGTCCCTAGGCAGAATATTCCGTAGTTACATATATATATATATATATATATATATATATTATATTTTGTAAGTTAAAGAAAAATTTAACATGCACACGTAAAGCCTCTAATTTTAAATGTTGTAGTAGTTTGTTTAGGTTAAGGAAAAAACTTACATCCATTTTTTTATATCAATTTCCTCAAGTTTTCTTATCAAAACATGACGTGTACATTTTTTTCTTAATAGCAGGTTAACATAGTTAAGAAAAAAAAGGCTCACATAGGTAAAATAACATATGTCATGTTTTGATAGGCAAACTTGGGGAAATGAATTTAAGTTTTTTACGTATGGTTAATTAAAACTGGTTGGTATGCATAATTGATTGATTTAATTAAATGCTCCAAGTCTAATGCCAAATGACTTGGCCAACCCACACCGCAAAGAGCACTTTAATTTGTAAGGTAGAGGATCTTCTTCCAAGATCATCTTCATTGAAGCCATGCATTTGATTTAGTTACCTGCCTATTTACATATTCTCATTTTCAATATTGATATATTTTTTACTCTTTCTTTTCAATAGTTTATGTTTATCTCAGGTTGTGTCCAACATTTGTAGATATTATGGCATGTCACACCCAACATAGGCAAATGTTGAAGATGAGACAGATTTTAAGTTGGGCAACAAGAGGGGAGATGATGTGAAGAACAAAGATGTGCAGTTCTATGAGTCATTCACTTATAAGGGTGCAAAATATTTTCTGTTTGATTGTGTCTACTTTTAACAAGCAGCTGGTGATTTTGAAACTTCCATTGGTAAGCTTGTGAGGGTATTTGAGACACCAACCCATGAAAAGAAGGTGAAAGTTGTCTGCATTACTCATTGTGCTTGCTGTTTTCATGTTTTATAGTGTTCGAAAATTATAGCTACTTGACCTGTGATCTCTGAAGTTGCATTCTTAATTAGATACTTATTTTTATTGAATTCACATTTCAGTGTGTCAGTTGAGCAATTTTTCAAGAGGAAGAAGGTTCAAAATGAAAATATCAGTAATCCTGTATCGACGCCTAAGATTGGATCGCAAATTATATTAATGAAGATGAAAAAATAAATGTGATTTTTAATTTTTTTTTTTACATAGAAAATAGATCAATTGATCGAATTCAAACCAATCCAATCTAATTTGGATTGGATCGGATGAAGCTTTTTCATTGAATTGATTGGATAATGGTTTCCAAAAAATATTAAATTGATTGAAAAAAGTGTTCAAACCGATCCAATTCAATCCGTTGAACACCTATACTTCACCGTGCACTTAGATGATATGCATCGTGGTACTTGATCTTAAATCCATCCAAAAGTGGCATTAATAGTAATGTAGTAATGCCCCACCTAGATAGAAAATACTACAAAGGTGAAACAAAAGTGAACAAAGATGACGTCTGCCTAAGGAGGATCATGAATGACGACACTAGTGACTAGACCCAGAGGAAGGATACGGTGGAGGGAAGTATAGTCACACTTTGGTCAATTTTTGTTTTATATAACTTTTAAGGGCATGTTTGGTTATGTAAATGTTGGATGTAATAAGAATGGTAATCAAAATGGGAATGAAAATAGAAATGTTGGAGGGAATATGAATAGGAATGTAAAAGTGATGTGATGTGAATGGAATAAAATTGGGTAAATTAAAAGTGGTAATGAAATAAAAGTGGATAAAAAAGTAAGGAAAAAAAATATAATTTTATCACATTACAAAAACTAATGTATGTTTGGTAGGAAGAATGTTGGATCTAATCCTCCACCCTTACTAACCAAACACACCCTTGGTTCCTAAAGTTTGTTTAGTTTCAATTTGGTCCTTTGTCTGCAATTGGTACCAACTTGGTCATTCAATTATCTAAGTATTAAGATTACTTAAAACAATGAGGAATAAAAAAAGGAAACGTAAGGAACAAATTGGTACCAATCATAAATGTAAGAAATCAAATTAAGACTGAACGAATGTTATGGATCAAATTAAGAAAAGTACTCAACATTAAGGATCAAAATAGAGCTTTTGTTATTTTAATCTTTTATTTTTAATTAAATTATCTATATTTGTATATATATTAAAGTGGTTTTATGACAAAATTATGTTGCGTGACAACCAAATTTTTATAAAAGAGAAAAAATTTGAAAAAAAGATATTGTACTTGAAGAAAAAAATTTAAGAAAGCCTTAAAAATTAATATCTAATTTTTTTAGCACTGGATAGTTTAAAATATTATTTATTATTTTTTGGTTAAAATATTTATTTTAAGCAGATCCTACTGGATTATGTTTGTTTTAGCAATTTGATATCTAATATCACTCTCAATATACTTTTTAATTTTTAAATCTATTTTAAAAAAACGATTTAAAGATTAAACTAAAATGTTTAATATATTTTTAATAATAAACTATTATTTGCTTTATTTAATCCTCATTTTACGAAAAAAAAAATAGACTGTGAAATTAATCCCTTGTCCTTGACCTAACTAATACTAGTTACATTTTTTTAGAAAAATGAAATTCTATTGCCTTATATTCTTATTTCTCTTTGGACAAATTTTGTATTTCCTTAGGTTCATATTTCAAATTTATCAGCGTAAAATCTTTGATTTTTCATTAAAATCCTTTCCTTTCAAGTCACTTTTTATTCTCTTCACACTTGAGACTTGCCTTCGTAGAAGTAAGTGGAAACTGTCTGATTTGTGATTCCTAATACAGTAACACGATGATATTATAACCGCTTAGCCCATAGATAATCATTTAGTACGAATAACTATCTTTTAGATGTAGATGTTAGGTTTGCTTTATTATTTTTTCAATCACAATCAAACCCAAATGTCCATTAATTTAACACTCCTATAAATACCCAAACTGATGTCTTTAACTCTTCAAAGTTGAAAAACAATATCATTCTACATTGTTAATTTATTGTAAGGTTGTCATCATGGAAGTTAATTCAAAATCAGATATGTGGTGGCAAATTTATAATAGGAGGAAGAAGTTTATAAAGAGGACTCCCATTTCGGTGTAGCCATGGTATTATAATGCATGTGAATGTATTTTTCAATAATAGTTATTCTATCAATTAGGTGATAAGGCTTACAGGCATAGGGATATTCCCTGTGTCTGTGCCGGTCACGGTCCTCTAAATGGAGGCTTCTTAACACCCTCTTTAATCTCAACTTCCAGTAAAATAGAAAACCTAGACTCATCCAATAATGCAAAATAACAAGATCTAAGAATGATAGAAACTACTCACCTATAGGAAGAAATACACTAGACCTCATTTTCACATTCTCAACCCACTCAACAAAGATGGTACTGCGTTTCAAGATGCTACCATGGTTGTCACGAACAACCCAAAATAGTGGTGGTGGCCGGTGAGTGTCATATGTGGTGGTGATTGTCAGTGGATAGGAAAGAGATTGGAACATACCCATGATTTTTGCAAGAATAGTTGAATCTTTCAAAGAAATGGAAGTGGAAGGGAAAGAAAAATAGAGAAGAATAGAGATGACGAACTGATGGTGCCCCAAAGACCTAGAAGCTTCGTGGGTTTGGACTTTAAAAGATATTTTAGGTATTTATTGCATTTTTTTTTGAAAATGACAAAATTTGGGTTTGGAAAAAAAAATAGTTTTGGTGACATTTTCTAGGCTAAATTTTTTTTTTGGTAAAATTAGGAAAGTTCTGAAAATTTTGGATATTTATAAGCCTATTACAAATATCTGATATCAAGCTTATAAAATATAGAGAATTTCTATCAGGTAAAAATTTGATTTAAAAAAATTCTCAAATTTACAAAATAGGTTCAAAATAATTCATATAGTCAATATTTAATTAGGTTTTTATTTTTCTACTTAATTTCCTATTTATCTTAAATCCTTTAGTTCCATACAACAAAAATTTCTAAATTATTAATATTGGTCAATAATGTTTTTATTTACTCAATAAAACATTTTTGATTCATTTGCTCATGGTATCTGTAACTGTCGTTTTTGGCTCAGACAATTGTAATTTGCAATTAGGACCACAAGGGGTCTAAACCTTGGGGGACTTGTCCTTAGGTGATACACCAAGGTGCCTACGTACCCTTCTGGAGGGATCAAAGTCCACGTACTTCGTCATGGTGACGTCTATCGGAGCCGTTAGGCAAGGCAGTTACCTGTATTAGGCCGTGTGCGGCTAAGACGTGTATAAGGTTCTCTGGGCGGGCGAGGTGCTCTTAGGAGGTTGCCTTAGTGGGAGATAGCTCGGGTCTCTGGGGGACTGTTGGAAGCCCCGTAAATGGTGTACTCCGAGATGGAGGTGAGCTTGCTAGAGGCTGGCCTAGACGGAGCTTACGGCAGAGCTCGTGATATGCAGACAGATTGCGTGAGGTATCTGCGGGTGCTCAGGTTACCGGGAGTATGTGTGAGATATCGTAGATTAGGTGTTGTAATCCTTTAGGTTGCGTATATCTAGTCCCCCGAGTGAGGGTCTATTTATACTCGAGTGTGGGGAGGTCGTGCTCGACCCACGACGTCATGGGACGTCGGTTGTCCCACGAGGCTTGTGTAGTTCCCACGTTCGGTTGAGGGGATGCTCCGTGAGATGACATGGGTAAGGGCCACATAACTAGTAGATGAGTGGTGCCACGTGTCTCTAGCAGGTGCTGAGGCCAGGCTTCTAGAAGGTCAGTGCCACGTGTCCCAAGGTGGAATATTCCATAGTTACATAAGTCCCCCAAGTCTACAGGTGTCGGGCGCCCGTGGACTTAAGTTCCCTTGTCTGTAGGATGCTTAGGAATTTTTTGCTGCCTGTACTCGTGGGAGAGCTCGTCCACTTAGAGTCACGGTTATGGGAGCTGGTCGTCCGACTCACGAAGTGGATTCCCTCGTATCGTTCCTTGGAAAAGGAGACGCTTTGGGGAGGATACATGTCCCGTTTCGGATGGCTGGATGCTTGACTCCCTCACATGTTTTCGAGCCGTCTCTGCAGGAAGTACGCGACTTACCGAGGTGGAGTAATCATTGCTCGGAGGAGCATTTCTCAAAATGGCCTTCGCGGGCTGGTGAGAGAAATCCAAAGGTCAGGGGCCGTTTGGTCGTTCCCTTTAATTTTAGAGTCGTTTCATTTTCGTTCCTCTTTTGTTGGGCTGCAAAGCGTCGGTTAGGTCTTATTTTTATCTGCTGAGAGCGGAAGAATTCATATTGTTTTTTGAATCTCCTTCCCCTTAACCTTTTGACCTTGCGAGTCTCCTTTTTGCCAAACTTTAGACCATGCAATTCTCGGCTCCCCGTTACTCGATAAATGGCTTCCGCTAGTGCCGCCGCTTCTGTGTGTTCCTCCATGGACCCGGATTTTGAACAGTCTCTTCTGCTAGTGGCCACGGAGGGAGTCAGGGAGAGAGTGGATACTCTCATCATGTCACGGGACTCCGCGGATCTTCGGGAAGTTCTATCTGGGGAGGATGGAACGCCGGTGGCACCTCCTCCGACTGCCTTCGCGGGTTGGTATTCTGTTGAGACAAAACTGGGCTCTACAGTAAACGTATCGACGCCGGATGCCGACGTGGTTTCACGGGTGCTGCCGGGAGCTGGTTTTGAAAATGTGTGTGAGGAGCGCTTTGGTCCCTTATTCCCGAAGGGCTACGAGATAAAGCCGATGGGAGAGGGGGACACAATTCTTTGGAGCGACGTTGTCGGCTTCGTTCTTCCCCTCTGCGTCCCTTACAACTGCCTTCATTCCTCCATTTTCTGGCTTTGTGGAGGCCATGCTCAACCTGTTGAACGTTTGCCCCGCACAACTGACCCAGAATGCGTGGTCGATACTTAGTGTCTTTGACAGTTACTGTTAGTCACACAGGTTGGAGGTTCTCCCGAATGTGTTTCTTTCTCTCTTCCACGTTCGCGAGGCACACGGATGGGTGTGTTTTCAGTCACATGCCAAAGGTTTCACCATTACCGACATGCCGGGTAACAATCATACTTGGAGGTCGTACTTCTTCAAGGTGGTACCCAAGAAAGGCTCTTGCCCGCCTTGGATCTGGCCGCTCGACTGGCGTCCGCGCTTTCCCCTCAAGTTGTCCAATCCTGTTCTCCAGGTTCAGTATGACAGAGAGGAGTACGAGGAGACAGCTTTCGAATTTTTGAAGAGGGCCATGGTCTTGGCCGCAACTCTGGGTAAGTTGTTATTGACCAGTTTGTGTCCCTCCTTTTTGTCTTCTTACCAAGCTTCGGGCGTTTCCCTTTCGCAGGGTTGACTCTGGGCGGTATTCAAGGGAGGTTGAATCCCCCGCCGAATTCTCTGAGCCGAAACCGCGAGTGGTCAGAGTTGGTGAGTGATGCTGTTCCGCCCTTGGGAGCAGATGGAGACGTTGATGCGGGCGGAGATTTTGCGAGAAAAGGTGCTGGGGCACTGAATCTGGTGGGTGAAATCGGCTTGACTCATCTCAACCGTAGGAAGGTTTCTTATACCCCTATACACCCTGAAGAGATGCCCGTTCGACTTCTGGGTCAGGGTATCTCTTTTAGAGGGAAGTTGATCCCGTTTGAGGCAGAGCGGGTCATCTTGGCTCGTCGGCATTATCCTCTCGATTATGGGGATGATTATGCTTTAGAGGGTATGACCAGGGAGACCATGATGTTGCTAAGCCGTCTGGCGGGCTTCGCGTATCAGCGGGAAGTTGAGGGGGTAGGACGCTTTTTCCTTTAGCTTTGATGTGCTCCGTTGGCGGTGACTAATCCTCTTGTTACTTTGTGCAGGAAGTCGTCGAGGAATTATTAGAGGAGAACACTCGACTGGCTGCGCGGGTGGAGGAACTGAAGGGCGAGCTACAAGAGGGCAAGGCTAGCGCCCTGCGGGTCCGTCATCAGGACTTTCTGCATTTCGTGAATTACGGAATGCAAAATGGTATAGCCCAGCTGGAGGATTTGATGGGCATCTCGGTTCCTCCAGAGGTTAGAGCTAAGATGCATCCGTCCTGGGAGAAGATTGGCGGGGAGTTTCGCGTTCGCGCTCGAGGGGATTATTCGTTGAGGATCGAGGATTATGAGGTACCCCCAAATCCTCGAAGGGAGCCGCCCCGGTCGGACGGGCCTCCACATTTTTTAGGGGGGATGCCTTTTAATTTTATGTCGTTGTATTTGCGGTTTTGTAATTTTGGGGAAATAGACCCCCTATGTGATTAATATAAAGAAATTTTGAGCACGAGAGTTGATCAATCGTATTGTATTTCATATTCCTTTAAACACATAGCGTAACTATCTCGGGACTAAGACAAGTTAGTAGTACATTTGTCTTGCGACTAAGACAAGGCAAGAGGCATTCATCTTAGGACTAAGACGTGGTGAAGTGCCCGCGAGCTTGACCTTTGGACTTAGGCATAAAGAAACATTATTGACTAAGATATAGCAAAATATTTCTTGAGGCTGCTGGCGTTCCAAGTGTTTGGGACGTGTTTGCCCGTTAGGTGTGCCAACTTGTATGCGTTGTGCGAAGCGATACCAATAACCTTGTACGGGGCTTCCCAATTAGGGGCGAGTTTGCCGTGTTGGCGGTCGCGCCTATTGTTTACTGCTGTACGCATGACCAAGGCACCTCTTTCAAATTTGTGGGGTTGGACGCCCCGGTTGTATTTTTGTGCCAGCAGCTATTTGTAGGCGATGTTTCTGAGTACCGCCGCTTCCCTTCATTCTTCGACCGCGTCGAGGCTGGCCAAAAGGCTTTTTGAATTTTAATCAGAGTAGTTTAGCACCCGATCCGAGGGGACACCGATATCGGCGAGGATGATTGCTTCCTGCCCGTATGTCAGAGCAAAAGGGGTTTCTCCTCTGGCCGTGTGTACTGTGGTTCTATATTACCACAAGACCGATGGGAGTTCGTCCACCCATCCTTCTTTTGCGTCCTCCAATCGCTTTCGTAGCCCTTCGAGGATGATACGATTTGCTCTTTCCGTTTGTCCATTGGTCGCCGGGTATTCGACTGAAGTAGTTCTATGGTCGATACTCCATTCTTTGCAAAAATCTTCGAACTTTTCGCTGATAAATTGTCGTCTGTTGTCGGTCATCAGCGTGTGCAGGGGACCGAAGCGAGTGACGATGTTCCGCCAAAGGACGTTTTGAACATTTTGGGACCCCATGGTGGCCAAGGGTTCGGCTTCGATCCACTTGGTGAAATAGTCGACGGCCACGATGCGGAATTTTCTCTAAAGCATGGCCTGAGGGAGGGGGCCTAGGATGTCCATGCCCCAAGTGTCGAAGGGCCATGGGGATTCGATGGGCTTCAGCTCACCCAGTGGCTAGTGTATGAACGCGGCATGGCATTGACATTGGTTGAAATGGGCGACTAAGGCCTCTGATTCGGCTCTCATTATCGGACAATAGAATCCGGAGTGCAGGGCTCGCTTTCGAAGGGCTCCCGCGGACTAGTGTGTGCCTCATACGCGTTCGTGGATTTCCTGTAGCACGTAGCTCGCTTCCTCGGTTGAGATACACTGGAGATGTGGGGATGAAAGTCCCTTTTTATATAGGTCGTTCACCCAGACTAAGTATCGAGCTGCTTGCCTCCTGATTTTCTGAGTGAGTTCTTTGTCTGTAGGCAGGGTGCCCGCCGTTATATACACCCTGGTGGGGGCCATCCAGGAATTGTCGATTGTAATTGGCAATACGTCTGGGTTTATACTAGGGGTGCAAAGCGTGGTTCACAAGACCGTTTTAAGTTCCGATTGGCTCGGTGTGGTGGTTAATTTGGAGAGGGCATCAGCCTAGGTGTTCTGGTTTCGGGGGATCCGCGTGATCAAGACGAATTCGAACCTGTTGATTTCTTGTTTGGCATGCTCCACATATTTGATGATAGTGGCGTCCTTTGCCTCAAAATCTCCATTTAGTTGTCCAACCACTAGTTGTGAATCGCTGAATAGCTTGACCTTTGAGGCGCCCAGGTCGTCAGCTAGCGCTAATCCGGCTATGAGTGCTTCATATTCAGCTTGGTTGTTGGAGGCTGGGAATGTGAAGCGCAGGGCTTATTCCACTTTGATTCCGTCGGGGCTTTCTGCGATAATGCCAGAACCCGTGGATTTCCCGGTCGAGGAGCCGTCTACGTCGACTAGGCATGGGGATATTTCTGGCTGTGGGTCAGTGGTCTCGTCTTGATTTGAAGCCGGGGCGTCCCCCTGAAGGTGTTCTGACGGAGTCATTTCGGCGACGATGTCTGCCAAAGCTCGCGGTTTGATCGCTCGACGGGGCTCGTATTGAATGTCAAACTCGAATAGTTCGACCGCCCTGTTTGTTGTTCGCCCTGCTAAATCTAGCTTCTGCAGTATTTGCCACAGGGGTTGGTCAGTTCGGACCATAATTATGTGTTGTTGGAAGTAGGGTCGAAGCCTTCTGGCCGAGTGGACGAGAGCAAGTACGAGCTTCTCCACCTGTGTTGGTACTGAAGTTGGGCTCCCTGCAAGGTGTGGCTTGTGTAATAGAATGGGGATTGCTCGACTCCTTCCTCTGTTATCAGTGTTGAGCTTACAGCATGATCGGTGGTAGCTACGTAAAGTATGAGGGTTTCTCCTTTGACTGCTTTGGCTAACTCCGGAGGTTTGGCTAGGTAAGCCTTAAGGTCCTGGAAGGACTTTTCGTATTTCTCGGTCCATTGAACGCTGGAGCTATTTTCAAAATTTTGTAGAAGGGAAGACATTGGTCGACCATCTTTGATAAAAACCTGTTGAGGGCCGCTAACCTTCCGTTCCACCTCTGCACGTCTTTCACCGTCCGTGGCGGTTCCATGTTGAGAATGGCTGTGCATTTCTCGGGGTTGGCTTCGATTCCATGTTGTGTGATCACGAATCCTAGGAACTTTCCAGCCGACACACTGAAAGCGCATTTGGTTGGATTCAGCTTCATTTGGTGTGTTGCAAAACCAAGAAGAGTTCCTCCAGATGTGCCAGTTGCTGTTCGAGCTCCATGGATTTGACTACCATGTCGTGGAAGTAGACCTCGAGGTTTCGACCTATCTGTTCTCTAAAAATGATGTCCATCATCCTCTGATAGGTGGCCCCTGCGTTCTTCAGTCCGAAAGGCATGACTCTGTAGCAGTAAACGCCTCTATCCGTGATAAAGGAGGCCTTTTCCTGGTCCTTCGGGTTCATTTGAATTTGGTTGTATCCTGAGAAAGCGTCTAGGAAAGTCAGCATCCGGTGCCCGGCCGTCCCATCGACCAGGTTGTCTATCTTCGGGAGCGGGTAGGCATCCTTTGGACAGGCTTTGTTCAGATTGGTAAAGTCCAAGCACATTCGCCACTTCCCATTCGCCTTTTTGACCATTACTATGTTCGACAGCTAGTCGCGGTATTGCAATTCACGTATAAAGCCGATGTCAAGGAGCTTTTGCACCTCCTCGTTGATTGCTTGCTGCCTTTCTTCGCCGAAATGCCGTTTCTTTTGGATTACGCCGGGCCCGTCTCTGATATTGAGGGAATGGCATATGAGCGCAGGATCTATCCCTGGCATGTCCGCGACGCTCCAGGCGAATACGTCCCTGTATTGGGTGAGCAGTTCTTGGAACTTACTTCGGGCCGTCTGGCTGAGGAGAGCTCCCACGCAGTCTTCCCGGTTATTCGTCTGATCTATGCAGATGCTCACGATGTCCTCCGTAGGTTGCGGCCTAGCTCCAGGGATTTTGTCTCGCAGGTCCACTATCTCAGGGAGGCTTTTGGCGCTATGCTCGGCTTCGCTTGTAGCGGGTCGGTTGGTCTCTTAACATATACGGGTTTCCCAGTCTGCTCGTATTTCCATGATGGCAGCCAACGTAGGGAATTTCATCACCATATGAGCTGTGGATATGATGACTCAAAGCTTGCCCAGGGTCGGCGACCCAAGACTGCATTATATATCGATGGTGTCGTTGATATAGCGAATCTCACTCGGGCACGGACGACCCTCGGTTGTGTGTCTAGGGTGACCCATGTCGTGACGGTTCCTCGCGTCTTAACGACCTGTCCAGAGAAGACGACAAGGGTTTCTTCGTTCGAAGTTAGCTGATCCTCGCAGTGGGCCATTTCTTCCAAAGATTTTGCAAATAGTATATCGGTGACGGCCCCAGGATTTATCAGCACACGTCTGATGTCGAATCTTGAGATATTGGCCGTGATGACCAGCAGCTCGTTTTTCTCAGTCGTGTCGCCGGCGTCGTCAAAGATTACGAGCTGTGTCTTATGTCGCTTACACCGGTCGCTTGGAACGCCATCCGGTCGATCGTGTAAGGTTTTTGAGGAATTACCTGTGCCTGCCATGCGAGTATTATATCCTTTGTATCCTGTATTCAAGACGAAAACAAATATGGGTTTCTGAGCGTTAGGTATATATTCCCACTCCCCGAAAAAGAAATGCCATTCAGCGGGAGAGTGCGCAAGGCATTGGGGTCTGAATAAGACCGCGGTGGGCACCACTGTAACTGTCTTTTTGGCTCAGACAATTGTAATATGCCATTAGGACCGCAAGGGGTCTTATCCTTGGGGGAATTGTCCTTAGGTGATGCACCTAGGTGCCTACGTACCCTTCGGGAGGGATCAAAGTCCACGTAGTTCGTCATGGTGACGTCTATCGGAGCCGTTAGGCAAGGAAATTACCTGTATTGGGCCGTGTGCGACTAAGACGTGTCTAAGGTACTTCGGGCAGGTGAGCTGCTATTAGGAGGTTGCCTTAGTGGGAGAGAGCTCGGGTCTCTAGGGGCTGTTGGACGCGCCGTAAATGGAGTACTCCGAGATGGAGGTAAGCTTGCTGGAGGCTGGCCTAGATGGAGCATACGGCGGAGCTCGTGATATGCAGAGGGATTGCGTGAGGTATTTGAGGGTGCTCAGGTTACCGGGAGTATGTGTGAGATATCGTAGCTTAGGTGCTATAATCCTTTAGGTTGCATATATCTAGTCCCCCGAGTGATGGTCTATTTATACTCGACTGTGGGGAGGTCGTGCTCAACCCACGACCTCATGGGACGTGGGTTGTGCCACGAGGCTTGCGGAGTTCCCACGTCCTGTTGAGGGGATGCTCCGTGAGATGACGTGGGTAAGGGCCACGTAACTGGTAGATGAGTGGTGCCACGTGTCTCTAGCAGGTGCTGAGGCCGGGCTTCTAGAAGGTCAATGCCACGTGCCCCAAGGTGGAATATTCCGTAGCTACAGTATCTAATTCTAATGTGACAAAACTATAAATCCGAAGTTTCTTTTTGAAATTTAGGGATATTACACTGATGACCTAAGGTAAGAAAAATATGCTCCAAAAGTTCTCCAATCCAGCTTCCCATTTAAGAACATCATTCCTCAACCAACCTAAGATTATAAAGATGATATATGTAATGTCATTTTCACTTTCAATAAGTTAGCAATACCGTACCCCTCATTCAAAATTTTGCCCAATTGCTTTCTAGCACTTTTCTTTACCGTCCCAAAGTCCTAGGTCATCCAAAATTTATGGGTTTTACATTGTGTCTCTAAGTTTAGTACTTTTTTTTCTTCGGTACGTAACACTTTCTTACTTTCAAAGATGATCTTTCAACACTTATAAATTTCCAAAAAAATTCATTCTGCAATGCTATAAGAACTAGTACTAGTATAAAAATTTAGATTCATACATTTACATTATTACCCATAATTTCTAGAGTTTTCTGTTTTGTCCTTTAAACTTCCCTAAATTCAAAAGTAGCCGCCAATAGACTTTAAAATTTCCCAAATTTATGTTTTAACCTCCTTCGAACAATATGTTATAGAAAAGACCCAGAATTATGAATTTTTCACTCACTACCTATAACTAAAAAAATTTCATTTCAGTTCCTTTCTCACAAAATCATGGCTTTACATATCTTTTCTCCTATTTTTCACTTCCATCTAATTGCTCTAAAATATACAACAACATATAAGAAATTCAGAGATTGCAGTGGTATTTTCAAATATTTAAAAAGTTGCCCAAACTTCATGAAGACCTCTTATAATTGTTTCCTAGGACTAATAAGGCTTTCATGTGGTCTTTCTTACCTTCCTCTTTCTCTATTAGCTTCCTCTCTCTAAATTCATAGCTTTCTTCCTCTACTCCCAAAATTTTAATAGACATTGAAAGAGCCAAACCCACCCCAAATAATGGAAATAAAAAATATTTAAGAAGAAAGGAAGCTCACCTAGAGCAATTAAGGAGCCCATAACAGAAATATATATATCTTCAACTCTTCACCTCAAAAAAGGGAGCATTTTTCACATATTGTGTTGTTAGAATCAGGGACAGAGAAAATCTTGAACATTAAAGACGGCAACAGATATCATAAAATAATGTTCTCTCCAGATCTTTTCATGATCATCCCCGTACAATATATTCCGCAACAAGCCACGCCACCAACTGCTATCCATCCTTGTCCCCCATCACTCCCATCACCTTCTCACCAGTCCCATCACTTCTTTCTTTAAATGCTGTTTACTCCTTTTTTTTCTTGTCTTTTGCTTTTACTAACGTTTTGCAAAAAAAAAAAAAACAAATAGTTCACTTTTTTTAGGAATTTGGACACCAAGGTCAGACACATCGAGTGTTAAAGTCATTCTATCCATGCTTTTAATTCTCGCTATAGTGATAAATTACTGTTGATATATATATATATATATATATATATGTAACCACGAAATATTTCGCCTAGGGACACGTGGCATTAGGCTTCCAGAAGCTCAATGGTAGCTTGCACCAGTGACATGCAGCACCACTCATCTATCTCCTACGTGGCCAGTACCCACGTCTCTCCCCTTGGACTCCCGTCCAAGAGACGTGGAAAGCCTCTAGGCATCGTGGGACAACCCACGTCCAGCAAGAACGAGGGTCGACCAAATTCTCCCCCACAGTTGGTATAAAAGGCCCTCACCTCGGGGACTCAAGGACATCACATCATATCACATCAGAACTAGAGACAAGTAACATAGACTCTGATTGCACTGAAGCCAGACGTAGCTTCCCATACACAATACATCTCCCCATCAACTCGAGAGCTTTGCCCAGGGCACCACCAAGCTTTGGCCATCCACGGGTATATCTCTGCCACGGAGATCTCCACCAATAGAGCTCCCGGCAGCTCCTAGAGACCTTTGCTCTCTCACAACCTAAGGCAACCTCCTACGAGTGACTTGCCCGCCCAAAGTACCTTAGATACATCTTAGCCACACACGGCCCCATACAGGTAACCACCTTGCCTAACGGCTCCTATAGACGTCATCATGACGAACTACGTGGACTTTGATCCCTTCACAAGGGTATGTAGGCACCTAGGTTTCTACCTAAGGACAAGTCCCCCAAGGTTACGACCCCTTGCGGTCCTTATTCACAAATTAGAATTGTCTAAGCCAAAAATGATACATTGGCGCCCACCGCGGTCTTTCTTAGACCACAATGCCTTGTGCACTCTACCGCTATACGACATTTCTCTTTTCGTGGAGCAGGAGTATCCACCTAACACTCAGAAACCCGCACTTTATTTTCCATATAGAATAGTACTCGCATGGCCAGCACTAACAGATCCTCCAAGTCACTGCACGACCGACAGAATGACATCAACCGTGCCCAACGCAAGCAAAAAAAAAACACAGCTCGTGCCCTTTGGAGGCGCAGGAAATGCGACAGAGATGAACCAACCATTGACCGTCACGGCCAACATCTCGGGATATGATTTCAAACGAGTATTAATAGACCCTGGATCAGTTGTTGACATACTCTTCGTGAAAACCTTGGAAAAAATGCATGACTGCAAGGATTAGCTGACGCCAGACGAAGGAACTCTTTTCGACTTCTCAGGACAAACCGTTGAGACGCGAGCAACCTTCACAACATGGGTTGCCTTGGGAACGCCACCAAGGGTCGCCTGCACAAAGATTAGGTTCACCGTGTCGGCAGCCCAGTCAATATACAACACTGTTTTGGGCCGACCGACACTTAGCCAACTGAGAGTAGTTGTATGCATAGCTCATCTGACAATAAAATTCCCCACAGCAGAAGGAATAGGGGAAATACAAGCAGACCAAGGAGTAGCCCATGCGTGCTACTTGGCGGACCACCCCGATGGAGACAAGGCTAAAAGCCATATCTGGAGCTCTCCCGATGGAGACTAGACCCTGCGGCAGATACTGCCGAAACTCGACTTAGTTGGGCGAATGACAAACTGGCCCATTGAACTCTCCGGATTCGACATCAAATATAAGCCCCGACGGGCGTTCAAAGCCCAAGCATTGGCAGACTTCGTTCCCAAAATGACTCCGTCAAAATGCTGATAGGGGGACGCTGCGGCTTCAAACAAAGACGAGACCATCGATCCACAACCAGAAAATCCCCATGGCTAGTCTACGTAGACGGCTCCTCGACAAGAAAATCTGCGGGTGCCAGCATCATAGCAGAAAGCCTCGACAAAATTAAGGTGGAACAAGCCTTGCACTTCATGTTCCCCACCTCCAACAACCAAACTGAATATGAAGCCCTCATAGCCGGACTAGCGCTAGCTCACGACCTAGGCGCCTCAAAGGTCAAGCTATTCAACGACTCACAACTGGTGGTCGGACAACTCAATGGAGAATTTGAGGCAAAAGACGCTACTATCATCAAATATGTACAGCCCGCCAAACATGAAATCAGCAGGTTCTAATCCATCCTGATCACACGGATACCTCAGAACCAGAACACTCAAGCTGACACCCTCTCCAAACTGGCCACAACACCGAGCCAATCTGGACTTAAAACAGTCCTGCGAACAAAGCTTCGCACCCCCAGCATAAATCCAAATGTACTGCCAATAGCAGTCGACGATTCCTGGATGGCTCCGATAAAAGCATACCTAACGGATGGCGCCCTGGCTACAGATAAAGAGCTAGCCTAAAAAATAAGACGGCAAGCAGATAGATACTTTGTTTGGTGACAAAACCTATACAAAAAGGGATTTTCATCCCAGCATCTCTGGTGCATCTCAACCGAAGAAGCTAGCTCTGTTCTACAAGAAACCCATGAGGGCATATGCGGTACACACCACTCCAAGGAGCACTCCGCAAGTGAGCATTGCGCTCTGGGTTCTATTGGCCCACAATGAGGGTAGACTCAGAGGCTTTGGTCACCAACTACAACCAATGTCAGCGGCACGCCTCCTTCATACACCAACCACCCCGCGAATTAAAACCCATTGAATCTCCATGGCCATTAATTACTTGGGGTGTAGACATACTCAGCCCCCTCTCTCAGGGTACACTCCAAAAAAAGTTTCTCATAGTGGCGGTCGACTATTGCACAAAATGGATCGTGGCTAAACCTCTGGCCACTATCGGCTCCCAAAACGTCCAAAACTTCCTCTAGGGGAAAATCATAACTCGATTCGGCCCGCCTCACACAATGATCACCGAAAACGGACGACTGTTCGTCAGCGAAAAATTTGAGGATTTCTGTAAGGAATGGTGCATCGATCACAGAACCACTTCAGTCCAATATCCGGCGACTAATGGGAAAATAGAAAGGGAAAACCGCATCATCCTCGAGGGACTGCAGAAATGCTTGGCGGATGAAAAAGAAAATTGAGTCGACAAGTTCTCCTTGGTCCTATGGTCCTACCGAATGACAATACACTCAGCAACAGGAGAGACTCCTTTCGCTCTGACTAATGGGCAGGAAGCGATAGTTCCAGCTGACATTGGGGCCCCCTCAGATCGAGTGCTAAATTACTCCGATTCAAACCCAAAAAATTTACTAATCAGCTTCGCTGCGGTCGAAGAACGCAGGGAAGCTGCGGCACTAAAAAACGTCGCTTACAAGCAACTACTTGCACGAAAATACAATCGGGGCGTCTGACCTCGAAAGTTTGAAAAAGGTGACTTGGTCATGCGAATAGCGATAAATAATAGGCCTGATCGCATGCACAGAAAGTTCGCACCTAATTGGGAAGGCCCATACAAGGTCATTGGAATCGCTTCTAATAACACATACAAGTTAGCACACCTGATGGAAGAGCACGTCCCCAATACCTGGAATGCTAGCAGTCTCAAAACAATACTTTAGTATCTCTTAGTCCAAAGACAAGTTCACAATTTCGAAAGTACTACACTATGTCATAGGCCAAACACAAGTTTACTATGTACTCCACCACGTCTTAGTCCAAAGACAGATGTAAGACCATCAATCCAAATAAATACATAATGCAATACAATTGACCAACTCTCGTACTTGAAATTCTTTTTACTATTAAAAAAAATGTGTATTTACATATGGGGACCAGCGCCGCAGAAATACAAAAATAACGAAGTGGATATGCCACGAAGTCCGAATGAAGAGGCATCCTCGCTTGAAGGATGCGGCGGGTCACCCGACCATGCGGGGTCCCTTCGAGGACTGGGATCTAGGTCGTAGTCCTCTATCCTCAATGGAGGATCTCCTCGGACGCAGACGCAAAACTCTCCCCTAATGTTCTCCCTAGAAGGGTGCATTCTCACTCTAATCTCCAGAGGAATAGAAATGTCCATCAAGTCCTCTAACTGCGTCATGCCATTCTGCATCCCGTAGTTAGCAAAGCGCAGGAAATATAGGCGACGAACCCTCGAAGAGTTGGCCTTACTTTTCGCCAGCTCGTCCTCCAACTCTTTCACCCAGGCGGTCAGTTGGGCATTCTGACCCATCAGGGCCTCAACTACTTCATGCATAAAACCTCACAAAATAAATCACCTTACCAAAAATATATACCAGAGCCAGAGACAAGATCCCTACCCCTTCCATCTCCCGTTGATAAGCAAAGCCCGCCAGACGGCTTATTAACAGCATCGTCCCGTTGGTCATACGCTCTAAGGCGTAGTCATCCCCATAATCCAACGGATAATGCTGACGAGCTAATATGACCCGCTCTACCTCAAAGGGAATCAACTTCCCTCTAAAGGAGACACCCTCGCCCAGGAAATGAACGCGCATCTCCTCGGGGGCGACGGGAGTATAGGGAACCTTTCTACGGCCATGATGATTCAAGCTGGCCTCACCCACCTGATTCGTGACATTGGCATTGACACCCTCGGTGCCCTCGTCCACGTCAGTGCCCTCGTCGACGTTCGAAGGCGGAACAATGACGTCTATAGGCGCCGACCGTTCGCACTTTCAACTCTGAGAACTCAGTGGAGAAGTCAACCTCCCTTGAATGCCACCTAGGGTAAATCGTGAAAAGAGGAAATATATACTCAGTGGACTCAAACACTCAGTTGACTCAAAAACGCAAAGTTCAAGAACTTACCCTAGGCAGCACCTGTGACCACAACCCTTCTAAAAAATTCGAAAGCTGTCTCCCCATACTCCTCTTGGTTATTTCGAAGCCAGAGAGTGGGATTAAAGCATTTAAGGGGGAAGCGCAGACGCCAGTCCCCAGGCCGCACCCGAGGCGGGAAAACACCCTTCTTTGGTACCACCTTAGACAGGTATGATCGCCAAACATGATTGTTGCCCGGCAGGTCTGCAATAGTAAATTCCTTCGCACGGGATTGGAAACACCCCCATCCGTGTGCCTCACAGACAGCGTAGAGAGAAAGAAACACGTTGGGTAGAGCCTCCAGTTTGTTCGCCTGGCAAATCCTGTCGAAAACACTGAGTATAGATAAAGCGATCTAAGTTAATTGCTCGTGGCGAACATTCAGCAAGTTAAGCATGGCTTCCACGAAGCCAAAAAAAGAGGAAATAAAGGTAGCATTGTAGGGGACGCAGAGGGGGAGAACGAAACTGACGCCGTCGCTCCAAAGAATGGTCTCTCCCTCCCGCATCGTCCTTATTTCGTAATTCTCGGGGAGAGAAGGAGCAAAGCGTTCCCTCTATATTTTTCAATGACGAGATCTAGCACCACTCGCGATTATGCCCCGGCATCCACAGCTGGAATATTGGTCGTGGACCCATGTTCAGGTTCAGCAGAGTACCAACCCGCAGAAACTGTTGGAGGAGGTAACATCGGATCTTCACCCTCCTTGGATAAAACCCCCCGAAGGTCCACTGAATCTCGCAGAGAAACGAGACTCTCCATTTTCTCCCTTACTCCCTCCATGGCAACCAGTAGTAGAGACTGCTCAAATTTAAGGTCCACGGAGGAGCACAAGGAGGCGGTAACACTTGAAGAGGCCATTGAGAGAAACCAAAGCCAGAGAAAAGTGCTCAAGTAAGGATTAGAAGGAAGAATACTACGGAGTAAAGAGAATGACACTCTTCGTTCTCAGTAAAAAAGGGACCCAAGAGACACTTCGGAGCCCAACCAAAAGGCGCGAAAATGGAAGAGACTCTGAAACAAAAGGGAATGACCAAAAGGCCCCTGACCTTTAAATTTCCTCTGCACACCCCTAGAGGGGACTTTCAGAAATTCCCCTCTACGCAATGATGACTCCTCCTCGGAAAGACGCTTACTTTCTGCAGACACGACTCAAAAAATTTCTGGGGAAGTCAAGCGGTTAGCCACCCAAATCAAGACGCGTGGAATCTTCGACGTCTCTGTTCTTAAAATAAATCCAGAGATACACGAAGCCTCACCAAACGAATGACCGACCAAGATGGCCAGACCCACTTGCGGACAAGCTCGTTGGACAAAAGGCAACAAGCGAGAAATTTTCCTAAGTAGCTTGCTAGAAAGGAACTTAAGTCCACGGGCGCCCGACACCCGTAGACTTGGGAACTTATGTAACTACAAAATATTTTGCCTAGGGACACGTGGCATTAGGCTTCCAGAAGCTCAATGGTAGCTTGTACCAGTGACACGTGGCATCACTCATCTATCTCCTACGTGGCCGGTACCCACATCTCTCCCTTTGGGCTCTCGTCCAAGAGACGTGGAAAGCCTCAAGGCATCGTGGGACGACCCACATCCAGCAAGAACGTGGGTCAACCACGTTCTCCCCCACACTTCGTATAAAAGGCCCTCACCCAGGGGGACTCAAGGACATCATATCACATCACATCGAAACTAGAGACAAGTAACATAGACTATGATTGCATTGAAGCAAGACTTAGCTTCCCATACACAATACATCTCCCGATCAACTCGAGAGCTTATTCCACGGCACCACCAAGCTCTAGCCATCCACGGGTATATCTCCGCCACGGAGATCTCCACCAACAGAGCTCTCGACAGCTCCTAGAGTCCTTTGCTCTCTCACAACCTAAGGCAACGTCCTATGAGTGACTCGCCCGCTCGGAGTACCTTAGACACATCTTAGCCGCACACGGACCCATACAGGTAATCACCTTGCCTAACGGCTCCTATAGACGTCATCATGACGAACTACGTGGACTTTGATGCCTTCACAAGGGTACGTAGGCACCTAGGTTCCTACCTAAGGACAAGTCCCCCAAGGTTATGACCCCTTGTGGTCCTTATTCACAAATTAGAATTGTCTAAGACAAAAATGACAGTTACTATATATATATATATATATATATATATATATATATATATATATATTTAAAATAAGTCGCATATAAAGAAATCGCATGTTTAAAATTTCTTTTAAAAGTTCAAATTAAAAAAAAAAGAGAAACTACTATTTAACTATAAAATAAATAGGGTAATCAAGACACATTATTACACTATTTGTATTTGTGAACAAAAAATTTACACTATTTTTTATGTTTTTCTAAGTTATATTTACATGGAGAAAAATATTTTTGTTTATTATTGTCATTTAGTTAAAATTTAGCCAAATTTGCTTTGTAAAGTGAGAAATAGCAAAATGATAGTGAATGAGAGAAGTTGAAATTGAACCAAATGATTAAATATATTTTGTAAGATAGAATGACAAAGCAAGTTTAAAGGTTTTTATTTTTTAACGACTTAGTGTTGGTAAGTATTAGAATATATCTTTAAACTTTTATTATTGTTTATGATAAATCATGTAATCATAGGAAAAAAAATTAAAAAAAAAATTAATAGAGGAAAAATATATTAATACAAAATTTAGAATGGTATTTCACATTTCTATTTTGTTTATAGTTTGTAAAAATATTTTAATAAAAATGTATTTTTATAGCTTATAATTATATAGTCTACAAAACACTTCAAATTTGTAAAACAACTTTATGTATTAATGTTGAGTGGATGACTTGACCAAAAAAATTGATAGGTCTATTACTCAGGTTTTTGAATCTTATTCATTTAGGTTGTATGGTGGAAATTGTCACAGTACAACATATTAGATTGTTTGTTTTCACTTGAAGGCAAACCATTGTTTCGAAACCTGGGCTAGACTGGGAACCAGCCAAGTGTTCAGTTCGGACAATATCTTAGAATCACTTTAATGGTTCAAAATTGCTTTGGACATATCTAAATCGGATTGAACCAAACGGTCAAGTCAATGTGACATGCTCGACCAACGATTTTGACACATTTTTTCTTTTGCAAAATTGTTGTTTCAAATTACAACAAGGAGAATCAAACACTGATCCTTGAATTTTTAAATATGCTTATAAACACATTGGTGACAGACTTCTGTGATCGTTTATCCGGCTTCACCAATTTGTGACAATTGGCTGTCACAAAATTGTGACAATTGGCTGTCACAAAATTGTGACGGTCTATGAATTCTGTGACATTCATGTGCGAGCATCTTTAGCGACGACCAGCATTCCGTAAAAAAAACACTACAAGAAAAAATAGGATTAGCTACGGAAAAATCCGTAGCTATTCCCTAGCTAAATCGCCCCCTCCGACGACGGCCGTCGACGACCTCCTCTACCGGCCTCCGACAGCCACTTCGACGACCGCCGTCGTCGACCTCTTCCACCGGCATCTGGCAGCCCCTTCGACGGCCGCTGCCGACCTCCTCCACCAATCTCCACCGGCGACCTCCTCCACCGGCATCCAGCAGCCCCTCTGACGATCGCTGCCAGAGACCTCCTCCACCGGCGGCCCCCTTCGTTGACATCCTCCTATGATATATTTGAAAAATGTCCCTAGGAGGACTCGAAGATGGAACATCAAGGATGATAACATTTACACCAACCACGAGGCCATTTATCAGTTTTTTTTATTAATTTAAAACATTATATATATACAGATAATAAATTAGCTAGAGATTTTTTCCCTAGCTAATTAGCTAGGGAAATCCGTAGCTAAATTTAAGAAACTTTTGCTACGGAAAAAATCTGTAGCTATTCCATAGAAAATTTTTCCCACCTTTTTGCGCCAAACATTTTTACCAAATTAGCTAAGGATTTTTTTCCTAGCCAATCCGTTGCTAAATTTGAGAAACTTTTGCTACAGAAAAATCCGTAGCAAATCTGTAGCTAAAATTGGAGAAACTTTTGCTACGGAACAATCCGTAACTATTCCATAGCAAAATTTTCCCGCCTTTTCGAGCCAAACTTTTTACCAAATTAGCTAGGGATTTTTATCCCAAGCTAATCGGTAGCTAATTAGCTAGGGATTTTTTCCTAGCTAATCCGTAGCTAATTAGCTAGGAAAATTTTCCCCAGCTAATTTCCGTAGCTAAAATCAACATTTTCTTGTAGTGAAATTATGACAGGCAATAGTAAATTTTAGCGTCACATGGTAATAGTAAATTGAAAATAAAAGAAATAAATAAACAAAAAATTAGATAAATAAATTAACAATAATATTTTTAATACAAAATATATTATTGATATTAAATTTTTTTAATTAATAATATTTTTATATTGTTTATGACATTATCTGTTTCAACTATTGATTCAACTGATTGAACTAGTAAGCTTGTAACGCTGAAGGTTTTTTCAATTTAATTACCTGTCCAATTTTTAAAGCATTGATAAAAATACACCTACATAAGTTTGTGACGCATTTGTGACACAATAAAGATTTCTCACATCTTTGTGACGGATTCATGACAAGTTAGCATCCTTTCTAAAATTGGTGACGGATACATTTTGTCACAGATGATTATCTGTCACATATTTTGTACGGATTAGTGTCAAGAAGAAATCTATAAAAAAAAAGTGACAGATTTACTACGGGTTAGCAATCGGTGATCGGCATGTTTGTGACGCATGATTATCCATCTCCGATTTGTGATGGATTTGGGTCAAACAAAAATCCGTCAAAAAATGTGATGGATTTACAACGGGTTATCATCTTGTCACAAATCGGTGACGTACTTATTTGCGACGGATGCTAATCCATCTCAGATTTGGGACGAATTGGTGTTGGAATGAACTTTGTCATAAATCTGTGACGATTTTAAGACGAATGACAAGTCCGTCTCAAGATTGTGACAGAATTCTTGTGACGAACACGTACACTGTCACAAAAGCCCATCATATATACATATGTCGATCCCCACCTTTTCTTTTGTCCTCTTGTGACGGTCTTGGGACAGATTAGTGACGATCTTGTGACAGGAAAATGGTCGTCACAAAAATTCTGTCACAAATAGCGTGTTTTCTTGTAGTGTTATAATATCATGGCGACACCATAATTGTGGCCTTTCCTAGGCAAGAAAATCCACGGCCAGTGCCGCTTCAGGATATAGGTATAGGAAAACACACATAATATATATAACCTGTATACTGGCTACACATCCGAAGATGCTGCCTATCCTATTCACATGCAAGAGATATATGTATTTATATATTTTGAAAATAAATTTTCCCTGTATCGCAGTATAATTTATCCTGATCTTTAAGGTGTGTGAACCAGACAGTTCTAGATTTAGTAACACAATCTAATTGGGTACGTCTACCCTTTACTTTATGATACAATGATAAAGTAAATTAAATTACAATTACAATTTATTCACCCACATGAACAAGTTGTGGGTCTTGGAATGTTTTGCTTGTCCCTCGTTCCACCAAGACTTCTTCCACCTGTACTTAACTTGTCTCTGTGTAGTAAAAAGGAGGTGTGAGTCTTAACCACGCGACTCAGTGAGGACTCTCCCATCCATGTCGCAAGGTGGGTACCATAGCGCTGGGTTTGGGAGTCATATACAACCACATGCAAAAACAACTAGTTACTGTTGTTAGCATACATTCTTGGTGATCACACAATAACAGAAATTTCACCCAAACACTCACATGCATTTAATAACTGTAAAAATGCAGCAATTTATTCCACGTCATCAATCAGCAAGTAAACATGTAACATATAGTGTCGGCTTTTACTTACCGGTCTTCTCACGATTCAGCATGTCTGAATCAAATAAGACGTGTGGTGACGTAATCCTGTACGTTACCACTACGCTGCACAATCAGCAATTATATGCAAACACAGATGCTAAACATACGTCTACTTAATCTCCCTAACTCTGGGGTATCTACTAGCCACTACGTGGCTTATCTACTTCGAACCCGTGCACTCGGGCTACTGGCCACCACGTGGAAAAGCATACTTAACCCATTCACTTGGGTACTGGTCACCTCATGACAGTTCTATTAATTAAACAATACTTAACCCATTCACTTAGGTACTAGTCACCTCGTGATAATTCTGTTAATCAAACACAATCAACATCTATCTATCAACCAACTGATCCATAGCCACCAAGTGGCAAGTTCTGACCCCTCACTGCAGGGCAATAACTTGAGCCCACTCGTCCATTTCCCAACCAGGCCACATGGCGGGCACGGCACGACGTCTCGAAGCATGGCCACTGACACACCCTGGACCAACTCCACAAGATGATTTCTCTTTTACTAGGTTAGTCTCACGGTTCACCCGTAGGTTACTCCCGTGTCTCCTTACCTTAGTCTCACATATTAATAGGATTCTTTGTATCTTTCCCGAAGGATCAATAATTCTTCTCCTTGTTAATATGGACGCGTATCCTTAACAGAATATAACTCATATGCCCGTCCAGATGCACTCTCTGATCCTCAAGCTATCATCATAGCAATATAAATCCTTTCTGACCCTATTACCAGGATAGGGCAATGACCATCATCATGGTGATTATAAAACTGTGGGCTCAAGTGCCATCTGACGTTGTTCTAGTCAATGTCTCACATCGCTAGCATAACCAAATCTGAAACCCAACAACTCCCTTTGCATGATTATAATTTAAGTCACCGTCGTGACAAGTTTTCAAAATAAAAGCTTAGTCCTTCCGTACAAGGACTCTTTCCACCGTCGTGGGAAAAGATTTAATAAAATATTCATCATGCCTCCGGAGTGCATGAGTTGGATATGTAACACACCAATCATAGCAAACAATTACACTCTACTCCTATATCTTCCTGTCCAAGCTACTTTCCACAACTTATTCTCTTGTTCTTTTATTATTTAGTACTCTATACCTCTAACTAACACGTATCAAACAAGCAGAGGATATACATACTCATGTTATCCACATAAGCATACAACCCTAGGAGCAGAGATGGAAGAACCTCACCTTTGCCAACCTTCCATGTAATCCTCTCCTGTAACTTTAGTCTCCTCGGAGTTCCCGTTGCACTCCATCGCATGCCGTTGTTGCTATAAGAACAACATTTACTTCATTAAGGTTATTACTTAGCTTAACTTGTTATTTATCTCTCCATTACTCTCACATGCAGTCCATGGTTGCCACAGAGTCAAGCTCTTTGTCTTATTGGACTTCTCTATGCCAACTTGTGCATATCCTTCCTTGGACACTTGACTTACTCGCATATAACACTCTGCTTGAGTCTTTCAAAAACTTGGATTTGAGTATTAGACCTCTATCTAACTTGTATCGCATCTAAAGAAGCTCTTCTAGCTTGTTTGGAAGGAAATCCCAATATTAGGAAGGTTAAGTATTTTGAATCAACTTGTGTTCCTACTTGGGTTCTAAGAAATCTAGTTTCTAAACCTCAATATACCTCCAGTTCATCCCACTTAAGGTTTCCTAAAGGTTGTGAAGGAATAAGGTTGAAATTCACGAAGTTAGACTTAATTTGTTCCGCAAGTTTCCATCCATGAGAAACAAGGTACTTGAAGTGATTTAAATTCTCAAAAGCATGTTTAGGAGTTTTCTAGGGTGTTTAAGATTGAAGAGAGGAGATTTAAAACTCTCAACGTCACCCTTAAAGTGAATTTGGGCAACCCGAGCAGGGACCCGGTACGTTAACGTCAAGGTTCAACCTTAGTAACCTCGGGCCAGCTCTTCACGGGTCTTGTTTAGCTAATATTCCAACCATATAATTTTAATAATACCAATCCCAGCCTATTTACTCAAATCCAAGCTCAATCCTAATTATCAGCAATTTCCCCAATTAATGAATAATTTGAATTTTAACCCAAAATCTTTCCAAATTCGAATTTGGGCAAATCCGAGAATATAATCTTGATTCCTACCCCAACTAAGTGTTCAAGAACACTTTTTAGGTCTCAATCTACCCTCGAATTAACTCAATCGAAGGTGAATCGAAGAAATCCCTAAAAATGGAGAAGTTGAGGGTTTCGAAAGAAATTGGAGTTACCGACCTTGATTCGATCGGTGGGAGGTGTGGAAGATGTCGGAGTCGAGCTGCGGTGGTCGTGCCCAGCGTCAGACGGCTCTCTCCGGCGAGTTCCTCCCTCCTCCCCTTCTTCTTCTTCATCTGTCGCTTTCTCTCTCCCTCTTCAGGTTTTCCTTCTCTCTCTCGTCTTTCTCTCTTTCTCTCTCTCTCTTTCTTTCTCTCTTTTTCTCTTTCTATGTTTCTCTTTTGTTGTAAAAATGCACGACAATATTTTTTTATTAATTATAATAATAAATAAATAAATAATAATAAATAATTATAATTATAATAAATAAAATAAATAACTAAATATAATTAAAATAAAATAATTAACAATTAAATAATTAAATAATAAATAAATAAATATTATTAAAAATAAACTAATTAATAATTAAATAAATAATAACTAATATGTATTTTTAATTTACTCCCTTTCCCTATTTAATTTAGGTTTCCAATTTATTAAGTCCCGAATTAAATCCCAAAAATTATTTTCTACTTCTTTTCTTTCCCTTTTATTTTATTTTAAACTTCGAAAAATTTTCTCGGCTATTACAATCTTCGAAAAAGAAAAATTCCTTTCCGATTTCTTTTAACTTTCATATATATATATATATATATATATATATATATATATATATATATATATATATATATATATATTTCTATATTCTTTTGAAACTTTTAATTCCTAGCCCCGAAATAAATCATTCTTTAATCCTCGAAATTTTCTGGGGTATTACAATAGTAGTTTGTTTAGGTAAAGAAAAAAACTTACATCCATTTTTTATATCCATTTCGTCAAGTTTTCTTATCAAAACATGACATGTATATTTTTTTCTTAATAGCAGGTTAACATAGTTAAGAAAAAAAAGCTCACATAGGTAAAATAACATATGTCATGTTTTGATAGGCAAACTTGAGGAAATGATATAAAGAAATGAATATAAGTTTTTTACGTATGGTTAATTACTACTAGTTGGTTTGAATATTTGATTGATATAAATAAATATTCCAAGTCTAATGCCAAATGACTTGGCCAACCCACATCGCAGAGAGCACTTTAATTTGTAAGGTAGAGGATCCTCTTCCAAGATTTGATTTAGTTACCCACCTATTTACAGATTCTCATTTTCAATATTGATATAATTTTTACTCTTCTGGTTCAATAATTTATGTTTATCTCAGGTTGTGTCCAATATTTGTAGATATTATGCCATGTCACGCCCAACAGAGGCAAATGTTGAAGATGAGACAGATTTTAGGTGGGGCAACAAGAGGGGAAACGGTGTGAAGAACAAAGATGTACAGTTATATGAGTCATTCACTTATAAGGGTGATGAGTATTTTCTGTATGATTGTATCTACTTTTACCAAGCAGGTGATTTTGAAACTTCCATTGGTAAGCTTGTGAGGATATTTGAGACACCAACCCATGATAAGAAGGTGAAAGTTGTCTGCATTATTGATTGTGCTTGCTATTTTCATGTATTATAATGTTCGCAAATTATAGCAACTACTTGACCTGTGATCTCTGAAGTTGCATTCTTAATTAGATACTTATTTTCATTAAATTCATATTTCAATGTGTTAGTGGAGCAATTTTTTAAGAGGAAGAAGGTTCAAAATGAAAAGATCAGTAATCCCATATCAAGGCCCAAGATTGGATCACAAATTATATTAATGAAGATTAAAAAATAAATATGTTTTTTAAATTTTTTCATAGAAAACTAATCAATTCATATAATTCAAACCAATCCAATCTAATTTGGATTAGATCGGATGAACCTTTTTCATTGAATTGATTGGATAATGGTTCCAAAAAAGATTTAATTGATTGAAAAAAGTGTTCAAATCAATCCAATTCAATCCCTTGAAAACCTATACTTCACCGTGCGCTTAGATGATCTACATCGTGGTACTTGATCTTAAATCCATCCAAAAGTGGGCTTAATAGTAATGCAGTACTACCCCACCCAGGTAAAAAATACTACAAAGGTGAAAAAAAAGTGAACAAAGATGACGTCTGCTTAAGGAGGATCATGAATGACGACACTAGTACGACCCAGAGGAAGGGTACGGTGGAGGGAAGTATAGTCACACTTTGGTCAATTTTTGTTATATATAACTTTTAAGGGCATGTTTGGTTACATGAATGTTGGATGTAATAAAAATGGGAATGAAAATGGGAAAGAGAATGAAAATGCTTACATGGCACAAACTAAATACTGCACAAAATAGTCCCTAAATGATTTTAAATACTACACAAAATAGTGCCTAAAAGATTTGTATGATGTACAACTTAGTCCCTAAAGGTCTTACGTTGTACAATATTTGAGTGTACTACACAGAACACAACATTCAAGTGAAACATATGAAGATATACACATGCATCATCATTATCACTTTATTCCAAATTTCCATCTACACATATAACACAATATACTACATAGAACACAGAATTGAAGCCAAATGCAAAATTCATGTATAAGCATTATATTATAATTAGGAACCTTTTTTCTAACTCTACATTTTGGCAGTCCTGATATTAGTATTAGTGGAAGAAAAATCAGTAATAGTAAAAGAAAAGTCACAAGTTTCATTTCACCCATCTTTTGACAGTCATGATATTTACGATATAAGTCCTACGCATAAAATAAATTAAAGTTGAGAATTTGAAACAACTTTAGTTGTAGCAGTGGCGAAAATATAGAATAGTAGAAATCGAACAAAGTAATAAGAAAGCAGAATATGAACTCTGTGATTGGAGTAATTTTGAAATATAGTTCATTACTTTAAGATTGTAAAACGGACAAGCTCTTCCCAAAATCAAGCCGGTAGGCAAAATTTCCTAAGTAGCTTACTAACGGAGAACTTAAGTCCACAGGCGCCCGACACCCGTAGACTTGGGGGACTTATGTAACTACGGAATATTCTGCCTAGGGACACATGGTACTAAGCTTCCAGAAGCTTCGCGGCAGCATACGCTAGCGACACGTGGACCACTCACCTACCTCTTACGTGGCCTTTGCCTGCATCTTTCCACGAGGACTCCCGTCCAAGAGACGTGGAGACCCCCTTAGCATCATAAGACAACCCATGTCCCACGAGAACGTGTGTCGAGCACCTCCTCCCCACACCTAGTATAAAAGGACCCTCACCCGGGGACTTAAGGATTAGATTCAATACACCGAAAGGACTTCATCTACAGTCATTTAAGCAAGCGCTCTGTGTACCTTCAGACACCTTCTTGCCAGACTCACATCACTCATTTTGAGCTTCGTCGTTGGCCCCATCAGGTCTTGCCGCTGGCAGACACATCTCCGTCCTAAAGTACTCCATCAACAGAGCTCCTAACAGCTCTTAGAGACTCAAGCTCTCTCACACTAAGGCAACCTCCCACGAGCGGCTCGCCCGCCCGGAGTACCTTACGCACGTCTTAGCTGCACACGGGCCGATACAGGTAACCACCTAGCCTAACAGCTCCTACAGACGTCACCATAACGAACTACGTGGACTTTGATCCCTTCCTAAGGGTACGTAGGCACCTAGGTTCCGCACCTAAGGACATGTCCCCCAAGGTTAAGACCCCTTGCGGTCCTTAATTACAAATTACAATTGTCTGAACCAAAAAGACAGTTACACATGGTTTCATCAAAGTCCTTTTATTTGTTTTTCTTAAATTGTTTAATGTTTATCTTCCCTCAACAATAAGCATTGAAGTTTTAAAAAATAAATTCATATGTATGAATTGCCAAAGAATATATGCAGCTGGCATCCCACGATTTATCTCTATGTTTATAAAGTGTATAGTTAAGTGTATATTTTTCTGTGGAGGAAAATAAATATTTCATTTATGCTACACATGAAGGGTACGCTTGGTACGTTTGGTGAAAATTCACGGAGGGTAAAAGAAGGGATGTAAATTACTGTAGAGTAAAAGAAAGTACTGTAGAGAAAAGTGAGGAAAGAGATAGAGAGAAAAAGTATGATAAAAAATGTGTTTGGTATGTAAAAAATATGATGTAAATTTTTTTTCAAAACAGTGAGAATCATAGATTCTACTATATGGATTTTACACCCAACGTAGCCTAGTGTATTCACAATTTTTGTATCAGCATTTAACAGAAGAGGTTAATGGTAGGAGGCAAAAGGACTATTTTTTACCAACTTTAAAACATAAAGGACTTGTTTTGAACTTTTGAATTATAAAAGACCAAAACGATATTTGGGTGAAAAAAAGAGGACAAAAGTTATGTTTTTACCATAGATATATTATTTTTTAGTAAAAAATAGTTATTGTATTTTAGTTTATATTTTAAGAAGCATTTATATTATACAAATTTAATATTTTATTTCTCAAAGATATTAATGTACGTTTATAGATTATAATTTGTATTTAATGGGTTTATCTATATAATCTATATCTATATAATATTAAGTAAGAGGCATTAAGCCTAAACATGCCACATCAGCATTTTTAGACTATGGTTTTAAACTTATGTGGCGCTGATTTGGATCCTATTGGGAAATGAGTTGGCATCTGACATGGAAATATTTATTATGCTAACAATTTACTAATTACAATGTTTGTGGAGATTTGATTTATTTAAGATTTGGTTCTTATCCTCGAAATAATCAAATTTGAATTCAAAAAATTTAATGCATAATCATATCAAGTATTTTGAATTGAAATAAAAAAAATTAATCTGATTGCCAATCATCATTATCCTACTTTTATAAAAACTGAATTCATTTAAGTATGATTTAGAAGTTATTTTTTTATTCTATTTAGATCCTAACACATTTGAAATTCATCAAATCCTCCATCCTATTAATACTATTTATTTAAATTTAAAAATGATGTTTTACTTATGAATATTGTCAGGCCATTAAATTACTGTATCATAAATCATAATCAAATTATTTATTCGAATTTTAAGTTTAACCTACAATATGATAAGAATCCTGATCATATTCAAATCAAGAATTGAATTTTAAAATTTTAATCTCCAATATAATCAGAATTCTCCAACAATAACGCCATAGCCACTACTTCCTTTCTTATATAATTAGACGTCTGTTGCTTTAAAGACCATGAGTTGTTCTCCATTATGATTAGAATTCTCCATCATTTATTCGAACAACAATCTCTTTCTTCCATCTTAATCTCTCTATATATTGCAATGTAACCTAATTTCACCTATATATATATATATATATATATATATATGTTTGTATCACTTTATGCACTTTCTCATCCTTATCCCTCTGTGTCACAATTTATGTTTGTATCTTATGATGAATGTTATGTGTTTTACTTTCGTTATATCTCTCAATGTTGGATATATTGGGGTGTTTGGTACTAAATATCCTCCCATGGGGGAGTCTGATCGGGTCGAGTGAGGATCCGTTGGAAAGCTCGTAGAGAGACAAAGAAAATGAAACAAAAATGACTCTCATCGGAGGTCACACGAGCCCGTACTCGTGGCCCAAAGTGGGCTAGATAATCATGATTTTATAATGATTATTCTACTTTTCATAAGTCTCACATCGGTTAAAACTATGATGGGAGCCCTCTCATCCTCCTATCAATAGGAGTGACTCCACATCTTTCCAGTTGCTCATTCCATGTGTTGGAAAGGGGGGTCCCGTTTGGGATACCCCACTCAATATAATTTTCTCTTTCTCTTGAGTCATCTTCCACGCATCAGTGGTGGATAAGTGACTTTACCTCTCGTAGGTAAAGTCCTTTGTTTGATGCGGCCCTTTTCGGTGTTCGTCATTTGGAGGTCAGCCCTGGTGGAGCAGAGGCATTGGCAAGATCCGAGGTTTTAGCGATGGCGTCCAGGTTGATAGCTGTGATATCTGGAAAAAAGAAAAGAAAAGAGAAGAGGGGGGATTTTATAAAGGGTAAAATATAAGGGGGGATTTAAGTGAAAGGAAAAGGTGGAAGTGGGGTTAAAAATTTGGAACCCTCCCTTTTATTTTTTTCAGCTTATATGTTCAGCCCTCACTCCCACACAAACCATTTTCAGCTTGAACAAAAGAGATGGAAGAGAAGAGACACGCTAGGGCAAAGGGGAGAAGGTGAAAGAGAACCTAAGTGACCGGAATCCGGCGAACCACAACTGGAGAAGCTCACCAGATAAAAAAATCTGACATCATCTACATCCTCTCAACATCATTCAAGGTTAGTTAGAATCAAAACTTCAACTCTTTCTCCAAATTCATTTCTTCTCATATTTAGGGTTCATGGGTGAGGATGGGTTTGATTGGGGGCTTGATTGAGGAAGAACATCCATTGGTAGTAGGAAACACGGCTAGGTAGCCGGAGATGGCCGGAAATGGAGGTTGTGGTGTTAGGATTCATGGAACCCATTTTTTCCCCCAAATTGTAAATGTTGATGGTTGATTGGTGATTTGAGCTTGATTAGGTGTTGTTTTGATGTTATAAATGATACATATGTTTAGGAAACCAATACTTAATGTTTATATCAAGTTTTTATTGCTTGGGACACCCAAAAATCGAAGCAAGGGAGCTTAGAACAGCAAAAATATGAAGTTCCCAGGCTTGGTTCGCTGCAGCGAGCAAAAACAATCGCTGCAGCGAGCAAAAGCGACACTTCTGTTCGCTGCAGTGAGCCCCGCTTCAAATGGGCATAACTTCTTCGTCCGGGGTCCGTTTTTCGCAAACCATATATCGATTTTCAACGTTTTTCCGCCCTCTACTCAATGGAACAGGTTTTGAAGCCTAATAAATTCATATAAAGCTGCAGTAGATGGATTTTCACACACTGCCTGATTTTTAGCTTTGAAAAGTTTATTTTCTTCCCTATTCTCCATGGTTATTTTTTGTATGATTAAAAGGGGTTAAATTCTTGTGTGTACCTCCCATTGGAAACTCAAATCACTCTCCTCGATCTCAAATGTGTTAAAAAATGATTTCTTACCTCTCAAGATGTCAAAACTTCTTGACCAACATGAATCACTTACCTTAGTCTTCAAACTTCTATCTTCAGTTGTCTAAAGGTTCCTAAACTAGGAGTTTAGGATAAGTAGAAGTTAATTACTCAAATCCAAGGCTCCACACACACTCAATGTGAGTGAGGAGAATGAGCGAAGGGTACCAAACCTTAAGGTACTCTCAAAGATAGAAAGAGAGGGATGCTGAGAAATCAAGAGTGCGGCTCTTGGAAATCTTAGGCTTCCCCATCATGCATGTGCATCAATGTTGAGTAATGATGTGGAATTGAAATGAATGTTGTTATGTATGAATGTATTTTAGGGCACCATGAGGCACTCGAGATCGGAGGTGCTCAGGGAGCTACACTTGGGAGTTGTCCAGGTGAGGGACCCTTCCATCCTAGCCCCAAGGGTTGTATGATAACCTTGATTTGTGGGCTTGCTTATACATGAATGTTTGTAAATATTTAATTTTATGCTTGCTAGTAATACTCTGTCATTATGTTGGCGATTGCTAGAATTTTGTACAATGAATTGTTTGTGATTGTTAAAGTTAAAATATGGTGGATCAAATACATATGGGTGACGATGAAGAATTCCGCACACATATGTGCTTGACCCAAGAATTTTGGCAATAACATGTATCGTACCAAGGGTAGCTTTCCATCAGGTCAGGTTCGGAAGGTGCCCTCATGTTGACATTTCGCCGGATGAGGTTCGAAATTGCCTTCATGTATATATACACTTGTGGATACTCTGTCGAGCCGATCCGGAGTATGCCACCATTACTAGTTGGTTAATCCGTTGAGTTGGTTCGAATTGAACCAAGCGGTCTTCCCGAGACGATGGTCCGGAAAGTGCCGATGTAGATGGACACCTCGGCGGGTTGGGGCTGTGGTGCGCCACTGAACACAACATTCCGTGGACACATTTAAGGGAAAAATCAAACATGATTTGGGAGTATGAGAAAGCCTAAAAACTCCCAACTAGTAAACAGTGAGTTCAAACTGTTGTTAGATCTCTTCCGTCGGGTCAGGTTCGGAAGGTGCCCTCATGTTGACATTTCGCCGGATGAGGTTCGAAATTGCCTTCATGTAGGTCATTCTGACCTCCACTAATATCATCATGTTTCTTGATGATATTAAACACCACCTAGTGCTCAAGGATTGTTGGCATAAGGCTGCGAAGTCCATCGAGCATGTAGCCTAAGTGGCTAAAGTTCCTTAGAGCTATAAGCTCCAAGAACAAGGATAAAGGGTCCAAGAAACGTGGTAATAGGAAGAGAAACATTGAGTGTAAGGTAAGTAGCCTCAGTTCAAAGGAAAAACAAGAGAGGAAAGAAATTTTGGCCAAGGTCTAATGTTGCATATGCCAAACTATAGGCAACTGTGCGCAAAACTATTTGCAGCAATTCTTTCCCTCTAACCCATGAACATTAGTTCATGAAGTTTCGTCCTCTACCCAATTGGAGCGGAAGTATCCTTGTGGGAACAAAACATTAATAAAGTTAAGACGTTGGGCAACTACAAAACGAAGTTGCGTAGTGGCCACTCTTTATCTTTATATATGTTATGTGTTCTAGATAATGAATGAAACTTATTATTAGCTGTTTTTCCTTGACAGAACTTAGGATATAATCTGATCTACATATTTATCATGACTCCTTAGTGTTAGTTTTTGATTTTATGACAATGGTTGTGTTGTGATACACTTTGAATTACATTCCCGTATTTCAACTAGTTGCTTTGTTGTGTCTTCCTTTGTGGTTGATACATCTGTTTAGCAAGTGCATGTGGTACGCAATTACGTTTTAGCAAAGGTGAATTTGTGAGATCAAATTCTCAGTGCTAGTTTGTAAACGTTGCCTTACATACAAAGCAACCTGAAAACCATTCAATCATGAAATCAGAAAACCCGCTTTCATCAAATTAGTCCACTCGGACATCAGCGGTCCAATAAGCGTGAGGGCAAGGCATGCGGCCTAGTATTTTATCACAGTTACATGATGAAATTGGGATAGTTAGACAACTAACTATTCCACACACTCCATAGCAAAACGAGTTTCTCCTAGAGTCGGTTAAGTTGATAATGACTTAAGTGAACATTTCCATTGGGGAGATGCCTTGCCAACAGTCACTTTCGTACTTAACCATATGCCCTACAAATTATGTGAGTGATTCCTTATGAGTTCTAGTTAGGTAAGAAGACCTAATTAGAGTATGCTAAGACCATGAGGGTATACAGCAAACTTGATCCTTCCTATGAGTATGGGAAGCCTGACCCTAGAGGCAAGTAGCGTGTCTTAGTAAGATAGCTTGGTCACTCAAAAGGATACGTCTTCATTAGCGAGAATGAAGACACATCGGTCACATAATTTGAGTCTAAGGATGTAATGGTCCTTAAGACAAACTTTTCTGGAGCAAGAGAGATGGATTTTGGGATGTGCATCTTTATTGAAAGGAGGCGGACCTACAACACGTTGAGAGGAGCGTATAGACGCATCTCCATTTGCTGAGTCCAGTGGAAGTAATGCTTACAAGGAGCATATCTTCCACGAAGCACAATCCAAGAGTAGTACTAGAGGAGTACTAAATGATCAAGTAGAGCCTAAGATAGTTTAAAAGGCTCTCTCCGGCCCTACTAGTAAAAGGTGGAATAAGACGATGGAAGAAGAAAAGACGAAGTCTATAAGGACATACCAAGTATATAACAAATGTGCTCTCAAAAGTTAGGAGAGGCAGATGGGTCAATCAACCACTACTAGGCACACTAAGCATTGAAGAGGTATGTAATGTCCGAGATATTAATTTTTATTATTATCATTATTATTAATGTATTTTTCTTTGGGAAAGAAAAATAAATTAAATTAAAAGAAAATGGGATAAAAAAATGGGAAAGAAGTATGATTTAATTACTTATTATTTATTTTATTTTGCTTTTTTTAACCAAATAAAAAAATGGGGGGCCAAACCGTGACCCCCCTTCCATTTACTTACTAAAACAAATAAAAAGAAAAAAAAGAAATATAATAATAAAATAATATGGGGGGCCAACCGTGACCACCATTTCATTAAACTACAAGACATAAAAAAGAAAGAAAGGAGGAGCAGAACATGAACGCAACACACACACGCATAAGGCAAGCCGAGAGAGAAGAAGGGGCAACGGGAAAGGAGAGACCGGTCGAAAACACGCCGGAGGGGTGGCGCCGACACTGGGAACACTGACCGGAAGCCTCTTTCAACACCCAGCAAACTTCTATCCGATTGATTCAAAGCGAGAAAGCACCAAACTCCCAAAACCCCAATTTCTTAAATTTTGGGTATTTTAGGAATTCTTCAAATACTTTCAATCGGGGCATTCCTGGGTTAAATTTGAGCTTAGTGGGTGTTATTGAAAGCTTATTAAGGTTTAGAATCGAAGCTAAACCGTAGGAATTGACCGGGTATGGAAATCATGGAAATTTAGTTAGAAAATTGATATAAATTGAATTTTGCTGGTTTAATGCATGAATAGGCTTGGATTGGAGTAGTATAGGTGTTATAAATGCAGGAAATATACAAGGGAATAAAGCCCGAGTATTTACCGTTTCAACCGGAGCCCAATCCGGTGAAAAAGAGGCGAAATACTAAGGCACCGTACAATAAGGAGTTGTGCGGTGGGTTGGACACTTTGGTCTAGTCAGTAGTGGACACCTAAGACCCGCTAAATTGGTTCCAAGGCTCTAATTATACCCAATTATATTTTTATATATAATTAAAGATGTAATAATTAAGCTTTTACTCGACGAATAAAGGAGACGGTGGAATGAGTAAGCTAAAGCCCCTTTTGAACCGTGAATTTAATTCTTTTATTAGTTAAATATCCATATGAACACATGAAGGGAAATTTAGACAAGTGGGAATCTCTAACTTAAGCAATTAGAGATCCTAAATGGCTCGAAAGTGTGACTGTTGAATATGAGACATTCTGAACTTTCAGAAAGAGCAAATAAGACGACGTGACGAACTAAATAATTAGTTCTTGGAAAATATCTAGAGGGTGCATACGCAGTGCATGACACGTGCATGGTAGATGCTTAGTTTTACGTTCTAGATTTCTTAAATATATATGTGAATAGGGTACCACAGCGTAATAGGAGCTCCAGGCACTCCGAGGACTGATCAAGAGGGCCAACAAGGTGAGGGGCTCTCCCATCCCTGCCCCACAGGGTTGGATGACTACGTGGAAATGTGGTTTGCTCTATTTTGTGCAAATTAATATATGAAATATGTCTATCTAAATGTATTTACGTTATGCGTATATGATTAGTGAGTAAACAGTGGACGCGCAAATTGTTTATATGTTTATATGTTCATTCTCAAGTCAATATGCTATATTGTGGCTCACCGAGCCTTATATGATACCGTGGGTAGGATTGAGTCGGAATTTCACATGTGAGGCTTTATTAATATTAGAAACTCATTTAAATTGATCATCGTGCAAAGGTTTAGACCGTATCGTACATTGAGGAAAATGATCCTAGGTTGTTAAATGTGAGTGAGAGTGTTGCATAATTGAAACAGGGGAAATCTAGGCCTAACTAATGAACACGTATGATATTCAGTTAGTTACACATAGGACGTCTCTCAAGGTTAAATATGTTAGTTGAGTTTGTTAGATTGTCCGGGTAGATTGAGTCGGTGATCCTGGTTGGACAGACAGGATTATGACGTCAGCAAGTATTCCACATAGTGGCCATTACCTTGGTTTAAACTGAGGTCAGACAAGTTGTCGGCTATTAATCTAAGCGTGCCTTGGAATCAGAAAGATCCTGGTGTGATCAACCAAGTTCGTACATGATATTGCCTTCGGGCCAGTATTTCTCTCAGCAAAAGGCGGGAGACAGAAATTGAATACCTACGTGTATAAGTATGTACTAATTATGTAACCATATGATATATGTTTATGATTGGTTTACATGCGGATTAATAAATATGTTAGGAGCATGAATTAGGATTTTAATTGTGAACATGATACAATGATTGCCTGATTATGTTAAAGGTCACAATATAAATCTGTTTCATGCGTATGTGGTTGTGGTTGCTCCCTTCCCCCAGCTGTAGTGGTACCCGCTGCTACGCCAGGGATGGGGGAGCTCCTCACTGAGTCTTTTCGACTCACCCCCTGCTTACATGTTTCAGATACATGTGGTTCAGGCGTCTGGCACGCGTCCACTTCTTCTCAAGGAGGCGGACCGATCTGAAGACCGCATGCTTAGTTCGCGTTGGTAGTATTTTGGCTATGTACATATATAGTGATGTGTATATATATATATATATAAATCCATTTTTTGGCGTAGCTTTTGTACGTATACAACTGCTTTGTATATATATATTATACTTGAATTCTAGCATTGTCGGCTTCATACAGATTAAGGTTAGGTCTTGGTATTGGGACTTTAGGCTATGATATAGCGTATATCATATATATGTATATTTGACTTCCGCATGTGACTAGGATAGATCACACGCCTTGAGGAGTGTGATCAATATGTAAATTATATATATATGTGTGACTGAATAGCTTATTGTATAAAAATATGGCTTCCGCATGTAAATAGGATAGATCACACGCATTGAGGCATGTGATCAATATGTAAACTATATGCAAGCGTGTGATTGAATATATGTATGACTGTATACAGGACTTCTGCATGTGAATAGGATAGATCACCCGCCCTAAAGCGCGTGATCAATATGTATACTATATGTACGTGTGATTGATTATGTGTATATGCATAGACTGAAGCGGCGTTAAGTGAGCCGTGGATTGCACGCTACTTAGGTTATTAGATATGGATGGCCATAAATACTATATATTGTTTGTATTAGAAATGGGTAGTTATAAACATGTGAAGATGTCAATCAGGGATTAGAGGCTTACGGGATAGGAGAAATCCTACTTCCCGTGCCGTTCACGGACATCCGATAGGGGGTCGTGACAAGGTACACACAACAAGAAGGTATCGACTATGACAAAGCCTTCTCGTCTGTTGTGTGATCAATGTCTGATTCTAGCTTTGGTCACCAATTATGTCTGGGGGTACATCGATTACGATGTCAAGACCACTTTATTGTATGGCAAACTAGGTGAAGGGATCTACGTGCACAAGCACACAGGTCTGATGGCAAAAGGCCAGGAGCGCAGAGTATGCCGACTCCAAGGATCTGTCAAGATCTCACATATTCATCTAGACTCGTGGTAATTGACCACTTAGTCCATTTCAAGAAAGCTGAGAAAATTTAATTACCCTCACGCTATATGTAGAAGACATATGTCTAGCTAGAAATAACACAGAGGCTGCTTTAGCCAATTAAGGATGGCTATCCTTTCATCTTTAAGATAAAGAAATTGGGTTAGGTAGTGGGAGTCAAGATTCATGGAGAATGCTCCAAGAATCGACTCACTCCATCACCAGAATCCTATGAAGAAGAGATTCTTGGTGGATTAATTTGAGGGGACCTGAACCCGAGTGATATGCTAGTAGCAAAAGGCAAGAGTTTGAGTCTTGCTACACGTCTTAGGACTAAGTCAGAGATGGAGTCATTGGATAGTACTTTGATACATGTAGTTGGTAGCTTGAAGCACAATGTCAACTGTACTCGCTCCAACGTGTCTTTTGTAGTCGGCTTGGTGAGCCGTTATCAGTCAAACCTAGGTTAGACACACTGTTTAGAGTGTTCTGAGGTACTTGTAGGGCGCTGTTGACAATCGGTTGTTTTCATCATATTAGAGACCCGCAAACGGCAGGCCACACATTGATGTCGATTGGGTAAGAGACTTGGTTAAGAGGAAATCCACGTCTTGGTGTGCTTTCTTGCTAAGCAATGAGAACATCTTGTAGAGAGGCAAGTAAAGATTATGCATTTCTCTGTCCACTAGAGACTTGGAGTTCATTGCATGATTATCAGCAGTACACAGGGCAACTTTGATTGGAGGATCTAAAGTCACTTATAGGTCACAGACAGAGCTGTTGACCTAGTGACATTAATTTCATAAAGTAAAAAAACTATGGTTTACACCAAAGAAAGCCTAAGTACCAAATGAAAACGCAACACAACTTTGTACGAGACATCGATACATAGTAGTTAATTACCCTGTTGTGTCAGTCTAAGCATCAAGTGACCGAAGAGAGGGTACTCACAGTATGACCTGTGATAGAGCATTGGCTCTATACCTTTACGGACCCGCAATGGTGGTCTGGCTGTATAGAGATACAAGTCGTTAAACTAGTGTTTTAGATACACAGGATTGCTTAGAACCAGGGTGATTTAACATATATAGTTTATGTCATGAGGACATGCTTTGTGAGAGCTCTATTTCTTGATCATAAGTAAAGTGTGATGCCTAGGCATACCTTTGTTTTGTGTGGATCAAGAAATAGAAGTACTTATTTCACAATATAAGAAGTATGTCGTACAGGCTTTGCAGGTTGGCTCTCTCACATGAGCAACCGCCTTGGAAACGCAAGTGGTGTGGGCCAATATGAGACTTGGGTGTTTTTTCCTTGAACACCAAAATGGGATATAGTGTGAATATCCAGAGGCAGCTGAAAAGCGCCGAGTGTTGGATAGGAAAACACCACTGAGAATTGATTAGTCTCCCTCATAAGTGTACTAGGATGAGATCCACTAAGATGATGAGGTCTTACGATTGAATTATGAATCCCGGCTATTCATAATGCCTGTAGCCCGACGTGAGTGCTCGACTTGGTTCTATGTGAAGCGAGCGAAGTGTGGTAGAAAACTTAGGTTAGATTCTAAGTGAGTCTGGACTATGGTCTATGTGGTGTAAGTGATTGAGGATCAAAATCGACATACGCTCGAGAACACCACAACGTTCGTTTCATACCGCATGTGCTTTAAGTACCGCAGGGGAAGCATCTAAATGAATCCCTGCTTCAATGTTGTGTGAGTTCCTGAAAGGATGCATCAATCCTTTCAAAGGGTACTCTTATGAACTTTGACTCTGTCATGAAGAGATGAGGTAGTGCATGCTACTTTGATATCTTTCTAAGAGGCTATGGAAAAATACGGCCCAATGGAAGACTGTCAGGAAAGCAGCTATCATTGATTGAACTGATAAGAGGTCGAAAGGAAGATTGTGTTGACATATGCATGTGTGATAGTATCCTGAGGTCGACCCATTATGTGATCCCTTTGAGGTTCTCATGGATGTGGATACCTATCGCAACTGAGTGTGGCTGAAGTCCTAGTCTTATTGTAGACTTAGAGGGATTGGAACTAGTCATGTATATGAACACGTCTAGGGAACCCATGGCATTATTTTTCGATGAGACATGTGGTCACATCATCAACCACTTGGGTTGTAGCATCAGTTATAGCTGGGCCCTAACAGGCTTCTAGTATAAGGCTCCCACATACCGTGCCAAGCGGTCACGACTGACCCGGAGTATGAAAGAAGACGACGAGAGAAAGAGAAAAGAAGTCCTTTCTGATAAGGATAGTCATGGGCGTCCCACCATGTGCGAGTGGGAGTTTGTTGGATATATTGGGGTCTTCAGGACTAAATATTCGCCCATGGGGGAGTCCGATCGAGTCGAGGGAGGATCTATTGGAAAGCTCATAGAGAGACGAAGAAAACGAAACGAAAATGACTCTCATCAGAGGTCACGCGTGCCCGTACTCATGGCCCAAAGTGGGCTAGATAATCATGATTTTACATTGATTATTCTATTCTTTGCTTCAGTCCCACATCGGTTAAAACTATGATGGGAGCTCTCTCATCCTCCTATCAATAGGAGTGACTCCACACCTTTCCAGTTGCTCATTCCATGTGTTGGAAAGGGGGGTCCCGTTTGGGAAACCCCACTCAATAAAATTTTCTCTTTCTCATGAGTCATATTCCGCGCATCAGTTGTGGATACGTGGCTTTACCTCTCGCAGGTAAAGTCCTCCATTTGGTGCAATCCTTTTCGGTGTTCGTCATTTGGAGGTCAGCCTTGGTGGAGCAGAGGCACTGACAAGATCCGAGGTTTTAGCGATGGCGTCCAGGTTAGTAGCTTCCACATTGTTTTATATTTTCCTGGATTTATTTTCGGATTTTCTTTTCGGTCCCTGGGTCGGTTCGGATCATGTGGATTCGGGCCTTTCCCTACACTCATAATTAACACAAAAATGTCTTCTTTACCAGAAATTATTTGGTTCTAATTCTTTATTTCTAATGGAATTTTCTCCTTTTTTTAGAAGATATTAATTAATCATAAAAAATTGTGGTATTTGTTTTTTTAATTATTGATTATCTTTACAAATTATTAATTGTGATTTGAGAAGCAAAGAAACTCTTTGTTATGAATTTGATGCAATAACAATATGTACTTGAATAAGTGTATTAAAAATTTACTTTACTTTTCCGGTCACGAAAAATTGATATGTGAAAGGCCTTCACAAGCAAATAAGAAAAGTAATTAATACAATATTACTTTGCTCATTTTCCCGTTGAATAAATTCATAGGTGAAAGGCATTCACAAGTAAAATAAGAAAAATGTTAACTTTTCGAGATACTAATATAATAAAACATTCTTATAATTTGTCTAGGATCTATGACTCTACTTGCCTACAAGATGAAGTTGAATTTCTTAACAATCAGTCAGAGCAAGACCTTCAGAAAACAAACGTGATAAATTATTTGAATGTTTTTAAATTTAAGGAAATCATACTTGCATTCCCTATCGAGCAGATTGTCGGTAATCTCAAACTTAGTCATGTGAATTTGCTTTTTATGTAGAGGTCATTGTTGCTTACTTAACCAATACGATGATACCTTGGTTAGCCTAATGTAATGCTCTAATTGCTGCAACTGTGGTCCGAGCTGACTCTGTTTCATCATTGATGTTTTGTAATCATTTTACCATATTACAATCATACTTTTTTTTTAATTTTTATTATATTACAATCATATTTCGTGATTTTTCTTTTGATGGGCATATTTCGTGATTATATTTCAATCATATATCAAAATCAACTATTTTTATTTGAATTCTGTTGTTTGCTTTTTTAAAATCAATTTTCCAAATTCATTCGCACAACTAAGTGAAATATATGCAATTGTGATATGAGTTTATATATTTGATTTTATCCCATATTTAATTTTCTGGATAGTATGTGTAACTGTCGTTTTTTGCACAGACAATTGTAATTTGCAATTATGACCGCATGGGGTCTTAACCGTGGGGGACTTGTCCTTAGGTGATGCACCTAGGTGCCTACGTATCCTTCAGAAGGGATCAAAGTCCACTTAGTTCGCCGTGATAACGTCTATAGGAGCCGTTAGGCAAGGCGATTACCTGTATCGGGCCGTGTACGGCTAAGACGTGCCTAAGGTACTCCGGGCGTGCGAGCCGCTCTTAGGAGGTTGCCTTAGCGGGAGAGAGCTTAGGTCTCTGAGGGCTGTTGGAAGCCCTGTGCGGGGTAGACTTCGGGATGGAAGTGAGCTTGCCGAAGGTTGGCCTAGACGGAGCCTACGGCAGAGCTCAGGATTTGTGGAATGTTTGAGAGTGCTCAGGTTGTCCTGAGTAAGTGAGGGATCTTAGCTTAGGTGCTATAATCCTTTGTATTGCGTATCCCTTAGTCCCCCGGGTGAGGGTCTATTTATACTGGGTGTGGGGTGGTCGTGCTCGACCCACGAACTCTTGGTACATGCGTCGTGCCTCGAGGCTCGAGGAGTTCCCACGTCTGATTAGTGGGATGTTCCGTGAAGTGACATGGGCGAGGGCCATGTAACTAGGATGAGTGGTACCACGTGTCTCCAGCGGGTGCTGAGGCTGGGTTTCTAGAAAGTTTGTGCCACGTGTTGCAAGGTGGAATATTCCGTAGTTACATAAGTCCCCCAAGTCTACGGGCGTCGGGCGCCCGTGGACTTAAGTTCTCTTATCTGTAGATAGTTAGGAATTTTCACTCTTTGCTTGTGGGGAGGGCTCGTCCACGCGAAGTCACGATTATTGCAGCTGATCGTTCGACTTGCGAAGTAGGTTCCCTCGTATCGTTTCGTGGAATAGGAGACATTTTGGAGAGGAAACGCGTCCTCCTTTGAGTGGCTGACCGCTTGACTTCCTCAGTAAGTTTTCGAGCCGTCTATGCAGAGAGTACGCGGCTTATCGAGGTGGAGTCATCATTGCTCAGAGGGGCATTTCCCGGAATACCCTTTGTGGGTTATGGGAGAAATCCAAAGGTCAGGGGCCGTTTGGTCATTTTGAAGGGCTCTCCTCTGGCTATGTTCGTCCGTAGCCGTTGGCTGACTGGGGATTCCTTGCTGAGAGTCGTTTGCTCAAGGAGTGGGCTTGTTGCAGGTGCCACGCGTCAGAGCTTGAATAGGTGCCACCGGTGTTGGGTGTTTTGCCGACGTTTCTCCTTCATTAAATGCGGGTTCATTTCCGAGGGTGGCCATCATTAGCCTGGGCAGATGGTTTTCCGAAAATGCCCCCAGGTGTCTCCATGTGACTCTTGGATTTTCGAGGGCTTTTTGGTCTTCGAGTTTCTGTTGCCTCGGTTATGAATCTCCACCGTCCTTCCTCTCCACGTGTTCTGTCGAAGCGAACAGTTGTAGCTGGGCCTGATTGTAGAGGATAAAAATTCTATCCAATGCGGGATAAGAGGGGGCAATGGTTTTTGACTCGTCGCGCCTCTGAGTATAATATAAATGTCCAGCATTTGAAAGTTTATGACTTTACATTTGCATTCACCTTTCTCCGTTGCCTCTGTTTTCCCTGCCTTTACTTTGTTCTCTATGATTCTCGCTTTGTCGAGTTTTTGCAATGGCTGGTGGTGACGATTATAGCTTCTACCCTTTTGACTTTACAGATTTGGAGGATCTTCCATCTTCTTTTCCTCCTCCTCCTCCTCTTAGCCGTACTCGCGACGTTGGTCGGAGTAGGGGGAAGAAAAACTGTCAACAGAGTCTTTCTCCGGAGGTAGCAGTCGATGTCCCTGTTGTGGTACCCGCTTGTGGTGAGAGAGGAGGACGGTCTCCCGTACCTCCGTCTTTTGAGAGAGACCCCCGGCAGGAAGGTCTTCAAAGGGAGAAGAGGAAGAAAGATGGAAGAGGTAGCGCGAGCGGACCCTGGGAGGGGGAGAAGAAAGGAGCCTCTGCGGCGGAGTTGTCCAAGGGCAGAGAAGGAGGACTCAAGAAGCGGCCTTCCAGTGTGGAGTTGCGGTTACCTTCGCAGGTGGCGCGACGGAGTTCTGACTGGGGGCATGTACAGGTGGAGGCTCCAGTCGAAGGTGCTATTCCATCGTCTGTCCCAGCTTTTGCTCCTGCCTCTGTTCCTACCTCTGTTCCCACTCCCACTCCTATTCGTTAATCACCCATGAGGGTGATTCTATCAACTCGTCCTCCGGTCCTTAGCCTCGTTGTGGGGGTCGATCAGCCTGCCGCTAAGAGGGCCAGGGTGGTCATTCAGGAGTCTGTTGGAGACTCTCCCTTGCCTCAGATCACGGCGGGCGAACCTGCGGCTGAGGAAGTTGCGGAGTCTGGTGATGCGGTCGTGGAGGCCGGAGCCCTCTCAGATAGACAGAATGCAGTGGTGAGTCAAGCGGCTACCACAAAAGATCTTGTCCCAGGGTCGAGCGTCGGCCCTTCTGAACACCTTGGGCCACTGGAGGGGGGATTACCTTTTGAACTGGTGGCGTTGGGCAGGTGCTTCCCCGTGGAGATGCGGGAGAGGAAAGCCAGGGGGTTGGACACTTCTCCCCGGAATCTTTTTGTTCGAGGCTTCAGCCGGGTTGCTGATGCCTTAGCTGACTTTCACCAAGCTGGTTTTGAGTGGGAGAAGCATGTGTTGAGCTCCCTTATCCTGGTCTCGTGCTTATTTTGGCTTAACTCGTGTATTCCTCACTTCGCTTTTTGTAGGGGGAGATCCGTCATGACCAGGATCAGTTTGCCGGCATTGAATCCTCCAAGAGTCAAGCTCTAGAGGTCTCTCAGAAGATGTTGGCGGACGTTCTTGGGTAGCTGTCTGCCAAGAAGTTGGAGTGTAAGGGTCAAGGACGCGAGGTTAGGTCCTTGACTCAAGAGGTTGCCCGTCTCAAGGCTGAAGCTGGGTGTTCTTCCGAGGTTACGCTCCTTCGCTCAGTGTTGGAGAAGGCTCGCAAGGAGCTGGCCGTCCGTCGGGATGACGCTGAGAGGCGTCAGCGGGAAATGCATTCTCTCCGCAAAGCTTTACGGCGTGGGGATGCTCGTGCTGCTGAGAACGTTTCTGGCTGGCTGGCGGCCGAGGACAAAGTTGCCGACGTCGCGGATCTCCAGGGGGAGTTGTCGGCGCAAAGGATGTATGGCATGCTCCTGGCTGTCGAGCAACTCGAGCGTCTCCGTGGGGAGAGGTTTTCAACAGAGTGGATGGCTTCCTTGCATCCTTCCCTGGAGTTTTTTATGGTGAGCTTCGCGGTCGAACGGAAACAGATCCTCCGTTGAATCTTGCTTATCTTCGTCAGCTTACCGACAACCTAGTTGAGCACCAGGTGCTGTCTTGAATCGGTGGGCGAGCTCCAGGGATTGGACGTACTTCTCAGCAGCTAGCTGAAGCGACCAGGCGGGGGTCGTCGGAAGGTGTTGGCCATGCGGAGCCTGCTGGGGCTATGGCCATCGTAGATCTTGGGGATACCTAAGAATAGGTTTATGTAGTTTTCAGGGTGTTTACCATTCGTAAAGGGCGGATGCCCTCTCATTTTTTGGAATCTAATGAGAATGATTTTTTGTAAAGAGTTTTTACTGCCTCCCTTTTTACTTCTGGGCAAAAAGTCGCGCATGATTGTAGTCTCTCTTTTCGTGGTTATCTCTTCACGTCTGGGTAAAAGGATTTTTTGCATGAGTACCGTGTGATCAGGACAGTTTGTATGAGTTTTGCTAGCATGGTCTTTCGAACGTTCGTTTTGTGTTTTTCGCACGCAAGGGGTTTTTACTGTGCTACTGGGGGAAATGTTAGCTTGGCCCTGGGGGCGCTTAACGTTTCTTAGGGCCGTTAGCCCATTGTCCTGGGGTAGGACTTACGCGAGTACTTTGCAAATTGGAAGCCTTGTCTTTTGTTGGAAAGGAATACTTCAATAATAATAGACAAAATGGTTACATTCGTGCAGCCTCAGTCGGATATCCTTAGTCAGGCTGAAAGTTTACAAGATGGTTACATTTGGATTGCCTAGGTCAGGCGGGCCTCTGTCAGGCTGAAGTAAATCCTAATTTTGAAAAAAAAGACGTGCATGACTTAGACTTAAAAGTGGCGTGAGGACGCAAAGTGTGTTTGGAGTTTTTAGTCGTAGGTCTGGTCCGGTCGGGCTGACTCTAATTTCTTCCCTCCTGACTCTACCCTCGGGGGGTTCCTCGCATGTTTCTCGAGGACCAAGGCAAGCAACCTTGACGATCTTGGTTAGGCCCGCTACGTAGCATGCTCGCGCCAGTTTCTGGTCCGCCATGATTTCTCCAACCTCGTGGGGTGTTGGGAATTTCATTGAGCTGCGCGGTGGACACTACAGCCCTGAGTTTGTTGAGGGATGGTCGCCCTAAAATTGCATTGTACGCTGAAGGTGCTGAGACGATGTTGAAGTCTACATCAAGGCTAGCGACCATTGGTAGGGTGCCCATGGTTGTTCAGGCGGTGATGATTCCTTCTGCTGGAACCTGGGCTCCTCAGAACCCTATGACTGTGCCAGGGAATGGCCTTATGCTGGCTTCGTTCAGCCCGAGTCTTTTGAAAGTGTTGAAGTAGAGGATGTCTGCCGAGGATCCTTGGTCGATCAAGATTCTCTTGACTTTGTAGTTGGCGATTATGGCCGTTACCACCATGGGGTCGTCGTGGACATGTCCCTCTAGGTTGGTGAGATCGAACGTGATGGGGTCTCCCTTGGGCTCGCTCCTCTTTTTCTCTTTTTGGGCATAGTCAAGGGCCAGAATGGAGCGTTCCACTCTTTTCTTGCTTTAAGGCGACGAGGAAGTTCCTCTCTGCAGACCGCCTACAATAATGTTGATGACACCACGAGTTGGTGTCTGATCGTTGGCCTCTCGTGGCTGTTCTCCGTTAGCCCTGCTTTCTTCTTTGACGAATCTGCCGAGCTATCCCTTTCGGATTAGGTCTTCAATCTGGTGGTGGATGCAGTCGTTGGTTTCGTGTCCGTAATCCTTATGGAATTGAAAGTATTTGGACTTGTCTACTAGTGTTCCCGTTTTTTGCCTCTTGACCTGAGGGGGAAAACTGAGCATGTCCGAGTGATAAATCTCTTCCTGTACCCCAACGTGGGATTTGTTGAGGGGAGTGTAGCTTGTGAACCGTCCTCTAGGAGGCGTTCGTGGTTGAGGAGGTGATCTCTTCCTGTTGGTTTTCTCCTTGGGAGCTTGGCTTTCCGCCACCATTTTTTCCTTCTACTTTTCTGCTCGTTCCATGTCGGCCCTACTTATCAGGAACTTCCTCATCTTGTCTTTGGTGATTTGTGTGTTTTCCTCCTGGATGAACCATTACGCGCGGTCCATCAGCTCCTTTAAGGTGGAGACGGGGCATCTGTTGAGTTCCCCGTAGAACTGCGAGTATCGAAGGCCTTGTTCTATGACGAAGATGGCGACGACATCCTGGAGGTCTCGGACTTGGAGGTGTTCAGGTGATCCCGTGGATCAGTTTCTCCACCACAAGGTTCTTTGTGGAAGGGCATCTTGAAGCCCATGGGCACGTGCTCATTCATGATTTGCTGGGTAAAAGGATGTCTTCCCTTTCCCTGGAAATCGAACGCGGACCACTGGTAATCATTTGCGCCGCACACTACAAAAAACTGTTCAATAGGTGGCGACCTTTAGGTGCCGACTAAAAATGTTGTCACTGAAAGCTACTTTTCAGTGGCGACTAAATAAAGTCGCCACCATTTAAATTTGTTATATCTTTTTGGTGGCGACAAGAGGAAGTCGCCACCCAATGTACAATATTCGGTGGCGACCTTGAAAAGTTGCCACTGAAACCTCTAACCCTTCATTACATTCGGTGGCGACCATGCAAAGTCGCCACCAAAACGTTTAACCCTTCAACACATTCGGTGGCGACCTTGAAAAGACGCCACCGAAACGTCTAACTATCATTACATTCGGTGTCGACTTTCTGAGGTCGCCACCAAAACGTCTAACCTATCATTACATTCGGTGGCGACCTCAAAAAGTCCCCACTGAAACATTTAACCTTTCAACACATTCGGTGGCGACCTTGAAAAGTCGCCACTGAAACGTCTAACCATTCATTACATTCGGTGGCGACCTTGGAAAGTCGCCATCGAAGCATCTAGTACTTCAACACATACGGTGGCGACCTCATAAAGTCGCCACTGAAACGTCTAGCCCTTCAACACATTCGGTGGCAACCTTGGAAAGTCGCCACCAAAACGTTTAACCCTTTAACACATTCGGTGGCGACTCTGAAAAGTCGCCACTGAAACCTCTAATCCTTCATTACATTCGGTGGCGACCTCAAAAGGTCGCCACCGAAACGTCTAGCCCTTCACCACATTCGGTGGCGACCTTGAAACGTCGCCACCGAAACATTTAAACCTTCAACACATTCGGTGGCGACCCTGAAAAGTCGCCACCAAAATGTCTAACCCTTCAACACCTTTAGTGGCGACCTCAGAAAGTCGCCACTGAAACGGCTAGCCCTTCAACACCTTTAGTGGCGACCTTGGAAAGTCGCCACCGAAGCGTCTAGTCCTTCAACACATTCCGTGGCGACCTCAGAAAGTCGCCACTGAAACATCTAGCCCTTCAACACATTCGGTGGCGACTCTAAAAAGTCGCCAGTGAAACCTCTAACCCTTCATTACATTTGATGGCGACCTCAAAACGTCGCCACCAAAACGTCTAGCCCTTCATCATATTTGGTGGCGACCTTGAAACGTCGCCACCGAAACATTTAAACCTTCAACACATTCGGTGGCGACCATGAAAAGTCGCCACCAAAACGTCTAACCCTTCAACACCTTTAGTGGTGACCTCAGAAAGTCGCCACTGAAACCTCTAGCCCTTCAACACCTTTAGTGGCGACCTTGGAAAGTCGCCACCGAAGGTAGAAAACATAATAAATATATTAGAATGAAATTATATAACAAAAAATGATATATGTCTCAGTGGTTGCTGTGGACACTACTATGCATCATGTCCCGCCTTCGAATCCGTCCGGCGGCCGGCGGCGGTGGTCCGGTGAGCGATGGCAAAGGTCTTTACCGGCCATTGAAACATGTCTTTCAGTGGCGACATAAGTCGCCACTGAAAACTATACATTCAGTGGCGACATAAGTCGCCACTGAAAACTATATATTTGGTGGCAACCACATTAAGTCACCACCGAAACTTTCGGCGACGGAGTTATAGGTGGCGGCCTTGTGGCGACCTAAAAGTCGCCACCAAAGATTTTTAGTGTCGACTATTTAGCATTTGTTGGCGACTTTAGACGCCACCGAATGTCAAATTTTTTGTAGCGGCAGGCAGCGTACAGGTTGTAGGTTGTCGCCCATGGCATGAGGAGGTAGGGTCCCGGAGGGTAGTTAGGGACCGATGGTCGCGGATAGCTCATAGCGGGTCGTGTTGCTTGTCTAGTGATCATAGCTGGTCCAAGTGGGATCATTGCTAGAGGTGTTGGTGCTGTTAGCGATAGCCGCACAAACTCCATTGGTAAGGTCCCGAACTGTATTGCGGGCAGGTTGGTAGGGTCGCCGGAGGTCCCCGCCATCGCGCCGTGTGGCACCAGCGGTAGTTGGGCGCTTGCGTTCGCTGGGGCCAGGTTCCTGTTCTCCTCCCACTGTTGTTGGCGCAAGGCCGCTACTTCTGCCTCTAGGCGGGCAATCTCTACGTCCCGAGGGTTCCTTGTTGGCTCTGTTGTTGCTCAACCACCGGCTGTGGGTCAAGGAACGTGTGTCATGCCATATGGGTGTTGAGGGCAAGTTTCCTCTCTAGGTGCCGGGTTCTGGACCACGGTTTCCGTAACAACTACATGCATCATTGAGGCGCTTTGAGGTTGGGTTGCGCTTGATCCACCTGCTTCGATCGTCCCCTTCCGGATCCTTGTGCTACGCCTTAAAGCGCTTGCGTCGGTCGTGGCTGCGGGGGCGTTCAAGTTAGTCATGCTGTATTATGTCCTGTAAACATGATGGAAAAAAATATGTCGGTTTCTGAGCGTTAGGTATATTCTCCTACTCCCCTAAAAAGAAATGCCGTTTAACGGCAGACCGCGCAAGGCATTGTGGTCTGAATAAGACCGTGGTGTGAGCCATTGTAACTGTCGTTTTTGGCACAGACAATTGTAATTTTCAATTAGGACCGCATGGGGTCTTAACTGTGGGGGACTTGTCCTTAGGTAATGCAGCTAGGTGCCTATGTACCCTTCGTAATGGATCAAAGTCCACGTAGTTCACTGTGATGACCCCTATAGGAGCCGTTAGGCAAGGCGGTTACCTGTATCGGGCCGTGTGCGGCTAAGACGGGCCTAAGGTACTTCGGGCGGGCGAGCCGCTCTTAGGAGGTTGCCTTAGCGGGAGAGAGCTTGGGTCTCTGAGGGCTAGTGGAAGCCTTGTGCGTGGTAGACTTCGGGATAGAAGTGAGCTTGCCAAAGGTTGGCCTAGACGGAGCCTACGGCGGAGCTCAAGATGTGTGGGATGTTTGAGAGTGCTCAGGTTGTCGTGAGTAAGTGAGGGATCTTAGCTTAGGTGCTGTAATCCTTCGTATTTCGTATCCCTTTGTCCCCCGGGTGAGGATCTATTTATACTGGGTGTGGGGAGGTCGTGCTCGACCCACGATCTCGTGGGACGTGGGTCGTGCCACGAGACTTGAGGAGTTCCCATGTCTGATTAGTGGCATGTTCCGTGAAGTGACGTGGGCGAGGGCCATGTAACTAGCAGATGAGCGGTACCACGTGTCTCCAACGGGTGCTGAGGCTGGGCTTCTAGAAAGTTTGTGCCACGTGTCCCAAGGTGGAATATTCCGTAGTTACAGTATGTACTATTTCCAAAATTCAAATTGTAAATTAAATAATTCAATTAAATGTATTTGTGAATGTTATCTGCATAAAATATTTTCATCAATATTATCCCAATTATTTGTACTTACTCAACAATAGCCGAAATTTTAGTACCTCGGGAATTGGAGACTACTTCAAGAAAAAATAAATATGGGATAAAATTATTTGAACATATAATAGAATGCTTTGGAACATAAAAGATAATAATAACTTATGTCCATGATCATTGTGCTTTGCAAGATGCTGAACCAAATTATAGAAAAATTGGGAAGCTATGTGAATACGCTGGTAGGAATTTGTGGAGAATTCATAAGGTTATATTATTGATGTGATTAGTCTTATTATTTAAAGTGTTTTCAATATTGTTAGTAATTTTATTGATGGCGGGGTAATGCTATAGAGTTATCAAGAATTCAAACTAATTATCTGTTAGTTGTTGGATCTGTCTAGAGATTTGTATCAAAATATTAGTTCTTTTTAAAATATTATATGAGACAAATCTCAAGATATATCTAATGGGTTTGCAACGGGTGAGTTTGAACTCTTGATAACTCCAAATACATACCGTTTATGGCGTGCAATACTATTTTCAAGAGTCACATATTTCACTAAATGTATTTTTATTTTTGTTTCTTTTACCAAATTAGAGCAATATTTGTTGAGTACGTTGTTCGTGTCCTAGGGTTATGTTTGATAGACGGAATGAAAATGAGAATAAGAATGAGAATGAGTTTACTATGTTTGGTAGTAAGAATTGGGAATGAAATAAAAGTGGATAAAATGACTATTTTATTCTTATATTAAAATATTTTTCATAAAAAAAATAAAGGCAAAAATATTATTTTATCACTTTACAAAAAATAGACTATGTTTCGTAAGCAGAATGTTAGAGGGAATGTTGGTATATACAAACATACCCTAAGAGTATTGTAGGTATAAACAATAGATTCAAATATTTTGTTTTGGTTCCCACATCAATTCTTGGTTTTGACTTGGTCAACCTGGTCTGACAAATAACCTAGCATCATTGAAACATAGAGTTACTTTTTTTTTTCACTTTTCTATTTTTTTAATGGGTTCACCTTTTTTGTTGAATTAAAAATTTAAGTACTTTCATAAAAAAAGATTTAAGTACTAATTTCGTAAAATAAAACATAAATGATGCCTTTATAATTTATTCAAGTTATTTATCAATTTTAGTAATTTTGATCCACAAAATATTTTTTAAAAAACCCATAATTAAATTTTTATTTCAAATTAAAACTCCACATAACATAATATTTTCAAAATTTTGAGTTGATGTCCAGTAGTAGGGTAGTATTAAACTTCATTATGTCCCTACAATCAGTTGGTCCCTAATCAATTCAAAGTGAGTCCTATTAATGTGAATTTTTATTAATATTAACAAATGATACAACATAATTGAATGGATGCATTAATGTTCAGTAGTACTAAACTTTTATCCCAAAAATTAAATTATAAATGATGTCTTTATAATTTATTCAAGTTATTTATCAATTTTAGTAATTTAGTTCCACAAAATATTTTTAAAAAAACGGTAACTAAATTTGTATTTCAAATTAAAACTCCACTATAAGATAATATTTTCAAAAATTTGAGTTGATGTTCAGTAGTACGGTAGTATTGAACTTCAATACATCCTTCCAATCAGTTGGTCCCTAATCAATTCAAGGCAGGTCTTAATTAATGTGAATTTTATTTAATATTAACAAATGAGACAACATAATTGAATGGATGCATTGATATTCAGTAGTACTACGATAGTACTAAACTTTTATGCCAAAAATTAATTATTAAGATATTCAAAATCTAATATCATATATGTGAATAAGTTAAATTATAGCCTTACACTTATATTTTAATCAATTTGATTTTATTCAGATTAGGCATACTAATATTATATATTTAGCTAATGCTTTAATTAATATGATTTTAATGTTTATTTATTTTATAGATACAAAATATCATATAGAGTTTTTTTGCATATTGGTTAAAATAATAGTATAAACTATATAGATAATTGTAGACGTAACCCGTGCATTGCACGGGTTCAAAGGCTAGTAAAATAAAATATACTAAGTAAAACTGACAAAATGCAGGGTCATACATAGTAAAAGACAGGGAAAATAATATAAATATCTTAAGAGTTTTGGCTCTTTAGTCCAGAGTCATTAAATATGTTTTGAGATTTGTTGTCACACCCCCAGAACTATGAAAGAGGGGTGACCGGCACCGGATTCAAGGAACGACCTACGATCGATAAGCCCGAACAACAGGACATATGCATACAGTTCCTAATATTTCCATATCAAGTAATAAGAGACATCCAATGATAATTCGGTAGAGTTGCCTCTAAAATCTAAACATTTCCAATTTGTTAAACAATCAAATTCGCAAATATTTGATGGTTGTGAGTTCCAACGGAAATTTCATAGATCAATATTAATGAATAAGCTTTCAAAAATAATTTACCAATCCTTTCTAAACAAAAATATTTCCTTAAAGACTGATCAAGATCATAGGTAGAGAAATCAAAACTAATATATATACAACAACAACAACAACAACAACAACAACAACAACAACAACAACAACAATAATAATAATAATAATATAAGCTTTCCAAAACCAAAGTAAGAGTACTCTCTCAAAAGTTATTAAATTCATATCACAACCAGTTAGGGAAACCAGATCCACATAACCAATTAGAACAGACATGAGCAACAAGGCTCACAAATACAGATCAAATCCACGTGTGTTGGCCGCAACATGGGGCTGGCAACACCCCTGCTAGCTCGGGTTCCAAGGTTCACCAAGGGCTAATTATACTGTGTTAGCTGCAGGGTTCCATATCAGATGGTTTTTTCACAAAATATTTCAGATAAATATTAATACAAGTTTACCAACATTTCATATATTTTTAAATGAGAGTAGAAATTGCTTAAGTAATCACAATCCTTGAACGAAAACAAAAATACATAGGGCTAGTTTCCATATAGTAGATCATACTTCTGAAATTGAATAAATATTCCGATCAATAAATCTTTCAAAACTTTCAAATTCAATCCAAGGTGAGGACAAGATTATTTAATGCAAAAATATACTACAATTCAAAAAGAATATGTATAGAATAACAATTATACAAATACTTGAAAAATGATTTAACTTGTAATGAGTCCATCACCTTGTGCTTAATTTCACAAAGAGAGCAGAACATAATAATTAAAAGATCAAGTATACCGAACTCATTAATTAGAGATCAAATGTGAGGAATAAAACTTTAAAAATTCGGTTTGTTCCCCATACTATTCTAATATGCTAAAAAAAAATCATCAAAATGCAAGTGTGTAAGAAAAAGTGCACGGTAAGCATTATCCACTCACAGATGACCCAAGGTAAGAAAAATATGCTCCAAAAGTTCTCCAATCCAGCTTCCGATTTAAGAGCTTCAATGCTCGACCAACCAAAGATTATAAAGATAAAATATATAATGTCATTCTCACTTTCAGTAAATTAGCAATACGGTACCCCTCATTCAAAATTTTTTCCAATTGCTTTCTTGCAATTTTTTTTACCGTCCCTAAATTCTAGGTCGTCCAAAATTCATGGGTTTTACATTGTGTCTCTATGTTTAGTACTTTTTTTCTTTGATCCTTAACACTTTCTTACTTTCAAAGATGACCTTTCAATACTTATAAATTTCCACAAAAAATTCATTCTGCAATGCTATAGGAACTAGTACTAGTATAAAAATTTAGATTCATACATTTACATTATTACCCATAATTTCTAAAGTTTTCAGTTTGGTCCTTAAAACTTCCCAAAATTCAAAAGTTGCCCCCAATAGACTTTAAAATTTTCCAAATTTATGTTTTAACTTCCTTCAAACAAAAAGTTATAGAAAAGGCCAAGAATTAAGAATTTTCCACTCACTATCTATAACTGAAAAAAAATTCATTTTAGTCCCTATCTCTCAAAATCATGGCTTTACATATCTTTTCTCCTATTTTTCACTTCCATCTAATTGCTCGAAAATATACAACAACATATAAGAAATTTAGAGATTGCAGTGGTATTTTCAAATATTTAAAAAGTTGCCCAAACTTAATGAAGACCTCTTATAATTGTTTCCTAGGACTAATAAGGCTTTCATGTGATCTTTCTTAGCTTCCTCTCTCTAAAATCATAGCTTTATCCCTCTACTCCCAAAATTTTAAGAGACATTGAAAGAGCTAAACCCACCCCACACAATGGATATCAAAAGGATTTAAGAAGAAAGGAAGCTCACTTAGAGCAATTAATTAAGGACCCCATAATAGAAATTGTAACTGTCGTTTTTGGTACAGACAATTCTAATTTGAAAAAAACGACCGCAAGGAGTCGTAGCCTTGGGGGTCTTGTCCTTAGGTAGGGACCTAGGTGCCTACGTACCCTTGGGAAGGGATCAAAGTCCACGTAGTTCGTCATGATGAGGTCTATAGGAGCTGTTAGGCGAGGTGTTTACCTGTGTGGGGACGTGTGCAGCTAAGACGTGTACAAGGTACTCCGGGCGGGCGAGCCACACGTAGGAGGTTGCCTTAAGTTATGAGAAAGCAAAGGTCTCTGGGAGCTGTTAGGAGCTCTGTTGGTGGAGATCTCCGTGTCGGAGATAAGCATGTGGGTGGTCGGAGTTCGGTGGTGCCGTGAGGTAAGCTCTTCTGTTGATAGGGAGATGTATCGTATAAGGGAGGCTAAGCCTAGGTTTTGTGTAATCAGAGTTTGTGTTACTTGCCTCTCGTTCTCATGTAATGTGTGCTGAATGATCTCATACCATTCTCCCCTTGAGTCCCCCGGGTGAGGGCCTTTTATACCTGATGCGGGGGAGAACGTGGTCGACCCACAATGTTGCTGGGCATGGGTCGTCCCACGATGCCTAGAGGCTTTCCACGTCTTTGGGATGGGAGCCCAGGAGGAGAGACTTGGGTACCGGCAACGTAGGGGATAAATGAGTAGTGCCATGTGTCACCAGCGCAGGATACTACAAAGCTTCAAGAAGCCCAATGCCACGTGTCCCTAGGGAAAATATTCCGTAGTTACATAAGTCCTCCAACTCAACGGGTGTTGAGCGCCCGTGGACTTAAGTTTCTTTTGAGCAAGCTACTTAGGAAAATTTCTCGCTTGTTGCCTTTTGTTTAACGAGTCTGTCCGCAAGTGGGTCTGGCCATCTTGGTCAATTGTTTGTTTGGTGAGGTTTCGTGTATCTCTGGATTTATCTTAACAGAGATGTCGAAGATGCCAAGCGTCTTCATTTGGGTGGCTAACCGCTTCACTTCCTCAACTAGTTTTCGATCCGTCTCTGCAGAAAGTACGCGTCTTTCCGAGGAGGAGGAGTCATTGTGTAGAGGGGAATTTTCCGAAGTACCCTCTAGGGGTGTGTGGAGGAAACTCAAAGGTCAGGGGCCTTTTGGTCATTCCCTTCAGTTTCAGCGTCTCTTGGGCCCTTTTTTTACTGAGAACGGAGAGCGTCGTGCCGGCGGTGGATGCTGGGGTAGAATCGCGAGTGGTGCCGGATCTTGGTATCGAGAAAATTTAGAGGGAACATTTTGCTCCTTCTTTCCCCGAGGATTACGAAATAAGGCCGATGGGGGAGGGAGAGACTATTCTTTGGAGTGACGATTTTAGCTTTGTTCACCCCCTCTACGTCCCCTACAATGCCGCCCTTATTCCCCCTTTTTTCTGGCTTCGTGGAAGCCATGCTTAGCTTGCTAAATGTTTTCCCCGTGCTTTTAACTCAAAACGCGTGGTCTATACTCAATGTTTTCGATAGGGTTTCTCGGTCAAATAAATTGGAGGCTCTGCCCAATGTGTTTCTTTCTCTCTACGCCGTCCGCGAGGCACATGGATGGGTGTGTTTTCAATATCGTGCCAAGGGGTTTACTATCTCGGATCTGCCGGGCAATAACCACGCTTGGCGGTCGTACTTTTTCAAGGTCGTACCCAAGTAGGGTGTTTGCCCGTCTTGGGTTGGACCGAGAGACTGGCGCCTGTGCTTCCCTCTGAAGTGGTCTAATCCTAGTCTCTGGGTTTGGTATGACCGAGAGGAGTATGAGGAGCCAACTTTCGAATTTTTAAAGGGGGCTGTGGTCACAGGTGCCGCTTTGGGTAAGTCTCTTCTTAACTTTGATAGTGAGTCGCATCTTTTGTGCCTTTCGGGCTCGCTAAGTATTAAAATTTTCCTACTTTTAGGATTGACCCTAGGTGGCATTCAAGGGAGGCTGAATCCCCCGCCAAGTTTTCAGAGTCGGAAGCTCGGCCGATCGACGCTTGTGAATTCTGTTCCCTCGCCTTCGGAGGTGGATGAGGGTGCTGACGCGGACGAGGGCATTGATGGTGTTAATGCCAATGTCGCGAACCAGGTTGGTGAGGCCAACTTAAATCGTCGTGGTCATAGGAGGGTTCCCTATACTCCCATACCCCGCGAGGAGATGCCCGTCCACTTTTTGGGCGAGGGTGTCTCTTTTAGAGGGAAGTTGATTCCCTTTGTGGCAGAACGAGTCATACTATCTCGTCAGCATTATCCGCTGGATTACGCGGATGACTATGGTTTAGAGCGTATGGCCAAGGAGACCATGCTATTGCTAAGCCGTCTGGCGGGGTTTGCTTATCAGCGGGAGGTTGAGGGGGTAGGCCTCTTTTCTCTGGCTTCGGTATCCTTTATGTAAGGTAGCTTACTCTTGCGATGGTTTGTGCAGGAAGTGGTGGAGGGCTTGTTGGGTGAGAATGCTCAACTAACCGCCCGAGTGAAGGAGTTAGAGGATGAGCTGGCGAATAGCAAGGCTAACTCTTCGAGGGTTCGTCGTCAGGATTTCCTGCTCTTTGCTAACTACGGGATGCAAAATGGCATGGCGCAGTTAGAAGATTTGATGGGTATCTCCATTCCTCCGGAGATCAGGGCAAGGATGCACCCTTCCTGGGAGAACATTGGGGGAGAGTTTCGCGTTTGTGCCCGAGGAGATCCTCCATTAAGGATAGAGGACTATGACGTGGCTCCAAATCGTGTTGTGTTAGATTGCGCTGCTAAATTAGTGATCTATTTAAATGCCTGTATTGTTGAAGAGCCTAGAACTTTAAGTCTAGAAGAGAGTCTAATTCCACTGGTCAGGGATTTCAGTAATGTTTTCCCTAATGAAATACATGAGTTGCCTCCCGAGAGAGAAATAGAATTCTCCATAGATCTTATGCCTGGAACCGGACCCATATCTATCACACCTTACCGTATGGCCCCACCTAAATTGCAGGAATTGCAGGCCCAAATAAACGACTTGCTGAGCAAGGAGTTTATTAGACCTAGTGTTTCACCCTTGGGAGCCCCAGTCCTCTTTGTGAAAAAGAAGGACGGAAGCCTTAGACTATATATAGACTATAGGCAGTTAAATGAGGTAACCATAAAAAACAAATATCCCCTACCCTGCATAGATGACTTGTTGGACTAGTTGCGAGGAGCAACTGTGTTTTCAAACATTGACCTTAGATCAGGGTACCATCAGATTAGGGGTTCAGGTTTAGGAGTTAGTGTAACGTCCTAGTTTCTTAGGTTAAATAACCAAACTCAGAGTAAGCGATTCTTGGGGTAACACTTGACTTTTATTACTCCCACATAAAAAGAAAAAGAAAAAAATTGCACCAGGATTTTAAAAGTTAAGTCAAATTACCAAATTCCGCAAATAAAACCAATAAAGAAATTAGGACGTTACCCTAACTCCAAAACCTGAACCCCAAACACCAAACCCTAAACCCTGAAACCTAAACCGTAAACCTTAGATCCTAAAACCTAGACCCTAAACCCCAAACTTAAACAGCAAACCCTAAACCCTAAACCAAAAATCCTAAACCCTAAACCCTAAACCGCAAACCTTAAACCCAAAACCTATATACCAAATTCCAAACCCTAAAGCGGAAATCCTAAACCCTAAACCCCAAACCCCAAACCCTAAACGCTAAACCCTAAACTCTTCACCCTAAACCACAAATACTAAAACCATAACCCAAAACTCGAAACCCTAATCCCTAAACCCTAAACCCTAAACCGAAAACCCCAAACCCCAAACTCTAAACCCTAAACCCCAAACCCCAAACCATAAACCCTTGACCCTAAACCCGAATACCTAAACCATAAACCCTAACCCCCAAACACTAAACCCCAAACCCCAAAGCATTAACCCCAAAGCCCAATCCCTAAACCCTAAACTCTAAACCATAAACCACAAGCCCTAAACCCTAAACCTTAAACCCAAACCCTAAACCCTAAACCCTAAATCCTAAACCCCAAACCCGAAACCCTAAGCCCTAAACACTAAGCGCCAAACCCCAAAGCCCGAAACCGAAAACCACAAAGCCCAAAGCCCAAAAACCTAAACCCCAAATCCTAAACCCCAAACCCTAAACCAAACCCTAAACCCTAAACCCTATACCACAAATCAAAAACCAAAAACCCTAAACCCTAAATCCCAAACCCTAAACCCTAAATCCTAAACAACAAATGCTAAACCCTTAACCCCACACCCCAAAGCCTAAACTCGAAACCCGAAACCCGAAACCCAAACCTCTAAACCCTAAACCCCAAACCCAAAACCCTAAACCCCAATATCTAAACCCTAAACCCTATATCCCAACCCCGAAACAGTAAACCTCAAACCCTAAAGCCATAACCCCAAAGCCCAAACCCTAAACCCTAAACGCCAAACCCAAAACCATAATCTCCAAACCCTAAACCTTATATCGTAAACCCCAAACACTGAACATTAAAGGCCATATCGTAAACCCTAAACCCTAAAACCTAAACCTTAAACCCTAAACCCCAAACACTCAACCCTAAGGGTGTGTTTGGAAATTAAGAGGGGAAGGGAAGATGAGAGATTAGAGGAGAAGGGAGGGGAGGGGAAGGGAAGGTTAAGCTTCCATATGTCCTCCCCTTGTTTGGGTGTTGATACCTCCTGCAAAATACTCCAATTTGGAGTATCTTGAATTTGTGAAGGGGAAGGATATTGGAGGGTTAAGAATTGATCTTCCATTATCTTCCCCTCCAATTTTCACCTTCCCAAACAAGGAGAAGACATCTTAATGCTCTCCTCTTCCCTCCCCTTCTCCTCCTTAATCCCCAATCCAAACATAGCCTAAATCCCAAATCCTAAATCCGAAACCCCAAACCCCAAATAACAAAACCCCAAACTCTTAACCGTTAACCATAAACCCTAAACCCTAATCCCTAAACTATAAACTCTAAACCCTAAACCCTAAACCCTAAACTCTAAACCCTAAACCCTAACTCCTATGCCTGAACCCCAAACCCAAAACCCCAAACCCTTAACCCTAAACCCAAAACCCTGAAACCTAAACCGTAAACCTTAAACCCTAAAACATAGACCCTAAACCCCAAATTTAAACACTAAACCCTAAACCCTAAACCCTATAACCGAAACCTTAAACCCTAAACCCAAACCCTATATAGCAAACCCCCAGCCTAAACCTGAAATCCCAAACCCTAAACCCCAAACCCCAAACCCCCAAACCCCAAACCCCAAACCCTAAACCCTAAATCCTAAAGCCTAAACTCTATACCCTAAACCACAAATGCTTAACCCTTAACCCCAAACCCCAAACCCTAATCCCGAAACCCCAAAGCCCAAACCCTAAACCCTTAACCCCAAACCCTAAACTCTAAAACCTAAACCCCAAACCATAAACCCTAAACCCCAATACCTATACCCTAAACCCTAAACCTTAAACCCCAACCCCTAAAATCTAAACCCCAAACCCCAAAGCCCAATCCCTAAACCCTAAACACTAAACCCTAAACCACAATCCCCAAACCCTAAAACCCAAACCCCAAACCCTAAACCCCAAACTCCAAACCCTAAGCCCCAAGCCCGAAAACCTTAAATTGTAAACAACAAACCCCAAACCCCGAATCGTAAACTGCAAACCAAAAACCCTAAACCCTAAGCCCCGAAACCTAAACCCAAAACCCCAAAAACAAAAACCCTAAACCTTAAACCCCAAACCCTAAACCCTAAACCTTAAACCACAAATCAAAAACCAGAAACCCTAAACCCTAAACCTCAAACCCTATACAAGAAACGCTAAACCCTTAACCCCATAACCGAAACCCTAAACCCTAAACCCCAACCCCAAACCCTAAACTGCAAACCCTAAGCACTAAACCCTAAACCCCAAACCAAAAACCCTAAACTCCAATACCTAAACCCTAAACCCCAACCCCGAAACACTAAAGCTCAAACCCTAAAGCCTTAACCCCAAAGGACAAACCCTAAACCCTAATCGCCAAACCCAGAACCACAATCTCCAAACCCTAAACTCTATACCCTAAACACTAAACCCTAAACAATAAATGCCAAATTGTAAACCCTAAACCCTAAATGCTAAACTCGAAACCCTAAGCCTGAAACCCTAAACCCCAAACCCCAAACCCTAGAGTCTATACCCTAAACAACAAACGCTAAAACTTTAACCACAAACCACAAACCTTAATCCCTAAACCTCAAACAAAAAACCCCAAACCCTTAACCCCAAACCCCAAACCTAAACTCTAAACCCTAAACCCCAAACCATAAACCCTAAACCCCAATACCTAAACCCTAAACTCTAAATCCCAACCCCTAAACACTAAACCCCAAACCCCAAAGCCCAATCCCTTAACCCTAAACGCTAAACACTAAAGTGGAATCCCTAAACCCTAAACGACAAACCCTAAACTCTAAACCCCAAACCCTTAACCCTTAACCCCAAACCCCAAACCCTAAACTGCGAACCCTAAACCCTAAACCCTAAACCTCAAACCTAAAACCCGAAACCCTTACCCTAAACGCCAAACATTAAACCCTAAACCCTAACTAGTGAACCCGAAACCCTAAACCCGAAACTCGGAACCCAAAACCAAAAAGCCTTAACCCTAATGCCCAAACCCTAAACCCTAAACGCCAATCCCAAAACCACAATCCCCAATCCCTAAACCTTACACGCTAAACCCCAAGACTTAAACATTAAACGCCAAATCCTAAACCATAAACCGTAAATGCTAAACTCGGAACCCTAAATCTAAAACCCTAAACCGTAAACCCCAAACCCTAAATCCTAAACCCTAAACTCTATACCCTAACTCGCAAACGCTAAAACCTTAACCCTAGACCCTAAACCCTAATCCCTAAACCTCAAATACAAAACCCCATACCCTTAACCCCAAAACACAAACCCTAAACTCTAAACCCTAAACCCCAAACCATAAACCCTAAACCCCAATACCTAAACCCAAAACCCGAAACCCCAACCCCCAAACACTAAACCCTAAACCCCAAAGCCTTAACCCCAAAGCCCAATCCCTAAACCCTAAACTCTAAACCATAAACTACAAGCCCCAAGCCCCAAACCCTAAACCCCAAACCCTAAACCCTAAATCATAAATCCCAAACCCCAAACCCTATGCCCTAAACCCTAAGCCCCAAAGCCCAAAGCCCTAAACTGTAAAGCACAGACCCAAAGCCCAAAAACCTAAACCCCAAACCATAAACCCTAACCCCAAACCCTAAACCATATACCACAAATCAAAAACCAGAAACCCTAAAACCTAAATCCAAAACCCTAAACAACAAATGCTAAACCCTTAACCCCACACCCCAAAGCCTAAACCCTAAACCCGAAACCCGAAACCCGAAACCCTAAACCCTAACCTCTAAACCTTAAACCCTAAAACCTAAACCCTATATCCCAACCCCGAAACACTAAACCTCAAACACTAAAGCTTTAACCCTAAAGCCCAAACCCTAAACCCTAAACGCCAAACCCAAAACCATAATCTGCAAACCCTAAACCTTATATCGTAAACCCCAAACCTTGAACATTAAAGGCCAAATCGTAAACCCTAAACCCTAAATGCTAAACTCGAAATAGTAAGCCTGAAACCCTAAGCCCTATACCCCAAACCCTAAATCCTAAACCCTAAACTCTATACCCTAAACCACAAACGCTAAAACTTTAAATCCAAACCCAAATCCCTAAACCTCAAACACAAAACCCTTAACCCCATACCCAAAACCTAAACTCTAAACCCAAAATTTCCAAACCATAAATCCTAAACCCCAATACCTAAACCCTAAACCCTAACCCCCAAACACTAAACCCCATAGCCTTAACCCTAAAGCCCAATCCCTAAACCCTAAATGCTAAACCGTAAACCACAATCTCCAAACCCTAAACCCTAAACCATAAACCCTAAACCCTAAACCCCAAACCCTAAACCTAAAACCCTTACCCTAAACCCCAAACTTTAAACCCTAAACCCTAAGTGGTGAACTTGAAACCCTAAACCCTAAACCCCGAACCCGAAAGCCTTAACCCCAAAGCCCAAACCCTAAACCCTAAACGTCAAACCCAAAACCACAATCTCCAATCCCTAAACCCAATATGCTAAACCATAAACCCTAAACATTAAATGCCAAACCGTAAACCGTAAACCCTAAATCCTAAATTGGAAATCCTAAGCTTCAAACTGCAAACCCCAAATCCTAAACCCTAAACTCTATACCCTAAACCACAAATGCTAAAACCTTAACCCCAAACCTCAAACCCTAATCCCTAAACCTTAAACACAAAACCCTAAACCCTTAACCCCAAACCCCAATCCCTAAATTCTAAACCCTAAACCCCAAACCATAAACCCTAAACCCCATTACCTCAACCCTAAATCCTAAACCCCAAACGCCAAAGCCCAATCCCTAAACCCTAAACTCTAAACCCTAAACCAAATCCCCCAAACCCTAAACCCTAAACCCTAAACCACAAACCCTTAACCCCAAACCTCAAAACCTAAACCCGAAACCGCAAACCCTAAACCCTAAACCATAAATCCTAAACCATAAACCATAAACCCAAAACCCGAAACCCTTACCCTAAACCACAAACTTTAAACCCTAAACCCTAAGTGGTGAACTCAAATCCTTAAACCCCAAACCCCAAACCCAAAAGCCTTAACCCTAAAGCCCAAGCCCTCAACCTTAAATGTCAAACCCTAAACCCCAAACCCCAAACCCTAAACCCTAAACCCTAAACCCTAAACCCCAAAACCTTAACCCTCAACCGTAAATCCTAAAACCTAGACCTTAAACCCCAAACTCTAAACACCAAACCCTAAACCCTAAACACTAAGCCCTAAAGCCTAAATCCTAAACCCTAAATCCTAAACCCTAAATCCCAAACCCTAAACCCATAACCACGAACCCGAAACTCTAAACCCTAAACCCCAAACCCCAAACCCTAAACCCTAAACCTCTGCCCTAAACCTTTAATCCTAAACCCAAATCCTAAATGCGAAACCCTAAACGCGAAACTAGAGAACTAAACTCAAAACTCCAAACCCTCAACCCTCAACCCCAAATCGTAAACCTTAAACCCTAAATCCTAAACCCCAAACCCCAAACCCTAAACCCAAAATCCTAAACCCAAAACTTCAAACCCCAAACACTGAACACAAAACCTTAAACCCTAAACCCAAGACCCATATCCTAAAACCCAAACAACAAACCCTAAACCTTAAACCTCATACCCTAAACCCTGAACCTTAAGCGCTCAACCCAAAACTCGAAACCATACACCCTAAACCCTATACCCCAAACCCCAAACCTTGAAATCCAAACTGTAAACCCTAAACCCAAAACCCCAAACCCTAAAACATAAACCACAAACCGTAGACCCTAGACCCCAAACTACAAAACCCTAAATCCCTAACCCCAAACATCAAACTCTAAACCCTAAACCCAAAACCCTAAACCCCAAACCCTAAACTACAAACCCCAAACCTCGAACCCTTAACCCTAATCTTCGAACCCTAAACCCTAAACTGTAAACTATAAATCTTAATCCCTGAACCCCAAACCATAAACCCTGAACCCTAAACCCTAAGCCCGAAACTCCAAAACCTTAAATCCCAAACCCCAAACCCTAAACCCTAAACCCTAAATCCTAAATAAAAAATTAAAAACCACAAACCCTAAACCAAAAACCCCAAACACTAAATCCTAATCCTTAAACCCTAAACCCTAAACCGCAGACGCTAAACCCTTAACCCCAAACTGCAAACTCAAAACTCTAAACCATAAACCCCAAACCCAAAACCCCAAGCCCTTAACCCCAAACCCTAAACTCTGAACCCTAACCCCAAACCATAAACCCTAAACCCCAATACCGAAACCCTAAACTCCAACCCCCAAACACTAAAACCCAAACCCCAATACCTATACCCCCAAACACTAAACCACAATTCTAGAACCCTAAACCCTAAACCCTAAACCCCAATACCTATACCCTAAACCCTTAATCCTTAACCCTAAACCATAAACCCCAAACCCTAAACCCTAAACCTTAAACACTAAACCCTAAACCCTAAACCCCTAACCCCTAACCCCAAACCCCTAACCCTAAACCCTAAACCCCGAAACCCGAACCCCGAACCCCAAACCCCAAACTCGAAACTCGAAACCCTAAACCCTAAACCCTGAACTACAAACCCGAAATCCCCAACCCCAAACCCTAAACTCTAAACCCCAAACCCTAAACCCTAAACCTCAAACCTTAAACCCAGAATCCTAAATCCTAAACCCTAAACCCCAAACCCTGAACCCTAAAACCTAAACCCTAAACCCTAAACACTAGACCAAAACCCTAAACTCTAAACTGCAAACCCTAAACCCTAAACCGCAAACCCTAGATGCTGAACCCTAAACCCTTAACCCTATACCCTATATACCAAATCCCAAACCTATAACACCTAACCCCTAACCCTAAACTGTAAATCCTAAACCCTAAAACCCTTAACCCCAAAACCTAAACCTTAAACCCTAAACCCCAAACGCCAAACACTCAACCCTAAATCCCAAATCCCAAATCTGAAACCCCTATTCCCAAACCCGAAACCCTAAACTTTCAACCCTAAAGCCCAAATAACAAAACCCCAAACTCTTAACCATTAACCCCAAACCCTAAACCCTAATCCCTAAACTCTAAACCCAAAACCCTAAACCCTAAACTCTAAACCCTAACTCCTAAGCATGAACCCTAAACCCTTAAACCTAAACCCTAAACCTTAATCCCTAAAACTTAGACCTTAAACCCCAAATTTAAACACCAAACCCTAAACCCGAAACCCTAAATCCTAAACCCTAAAACTGAAACTCTAAACCCTAAACCCAAACCTTATATACCAAACCCCGACCCTAAACCCTAAACCCCAAACCCTAAACCCAAAACTCCAAACTCCCAAACCTTAAACCCTAACCCCTAAACCGTAAACCCCAAACCCCAAGCCCTAAACCCCAAACCCCAAACCCTAAACTCTATACGATAAACCGCAAATGCTTAACCCTTAACCCCAAACCCCAAACCCTAATCTCGAAACCCCAAACCCAAACCCCAAACCTTAAACCCCAAACCCTAGCTCCAAACCCTAAACCCTAAACCTTATACCACAAATCAATAACCAGAAACCCTAAACCCCAAACCCCAAACCCTATACAACAAATGTTAAACCCATAATCCCACAACCCAAACCCTAAACCCTAAACCCCAACCCCAAACCCCAAACCGCAAACCCTAAACACTAAACCCTAAACCCCAAACCATGAACCCTAAACCCCAATACCTAAACCCTAAACCCTAAATCCCAACCCCGAAACACTAAGCCTTAACCCCAAAGGCCAAACCCTAAACCCTATACCCTAAACACCAAACCCTAAACATTAAATGCTAAATCGTAAACCCTAAACCCTAAATGCTAAACTCGAAACCCTAAGCCTGGAACCCTAAACCCTAAACCCCAAACCCTAAACCTTAAACTCTATACCCTAAACAACAAACGGTAAAACCTTAACCGCAAACCTCAAACCCTATCCCTAAACCTCAAACAAAAAATCCTAAACACTTAACCCCAAACACCAAACCTAAACTCTAAAGCCTAAACCCCAAACAATAAACCCTAAACCCCAATACCCAAACCCTAAACCCTAAATCCCAACCCCCAAACACTAAACCCCAAACCCCAAAGACCAAACACATAACCCCAAACCCTAAACCTAAACTCTAAAGCCTAAACCCCAAACCATAGACCCTAAACCCTAATACCCAAACCCTATACCCTAAATCCCGACCCCAAAACACTAAACCCCAAACCCCAAAGCCCAATCCCTTAACCCTTAATGCAAAACCCTAAAGCAGAATCTCTAAACCCTAAACCCTAAATGACAAACCCTAACTCTAAACCACAAACCAAACCCTTAACCATTCCCAAACCCACCCTAAACTGGAACCCTAAACCCTA